>NW_021024779.1:1084656-1102399 GCF_004153795.1 Camellia sinensis | reverse complement strand
GCACAAAAGCTTCACAAAGCTAAGCCTAAAACATGCTAGAACAAGGGCTAACAACCTAAGGCATATTAAGGCAATAACAAGGTATTACATGGTAGGTATGCTAAGTATGCATGGTGTACCAAAACCAACACACAACATGGTTATATCATGGCATAATAAGCATGGAAAATAGCCAAGACATGATTGTAGCTCGCTCTAACATGATGCTCCCTCAAAAGGCCAAAAAGGGTCCCTTTCAAGGACAACAAGGAGAGGGGGTGGCCCTCCCCTTTTGGAGACTTCAGGGCACCATCTCCGCCACTAAAATCCCTTAAGATTTCAGTGGTGAAGAGGCCCAAGCACCAAAGTCTCGAAACTTGCACAAAATAGCACAAAAAGGAGCCTTACAAGGCTTAGGAGGGGGCAAACAAACCCAAACCACAAAACACTCTTAATAAACAATCAAAAGGGCTAAAAAACAGAACTTTTTTATGTTATACACTAAGCACAAAAACAGCTCTAAGATAGGTAGAAAAGCAATGCAAAAATGGGGAATAAAAGGGAAGTTTCTCACCCTTGTAGACCACCTTCACAAATGATGCTCCAACAGCCCTGCTTGGCTTGAATCTAGCTCCAAAATACCAAAACCAGCCCCTTATAACCTCAGTAACCAAAGGAAGGTGAAGCACTAGGTGTTTGTGTGCAATAGTATGGACTAAAACACCTAGAACACACACAAGAGGGAGATATAGAGATAGGATATGTATGAAACCTTAACCCTAGAACTCAAACCCTAAAAATGGCTGTCTAAACTCTCTAAAATGTCTAAAGTGTCTAACCCCTAAGGCCAAGAGAGAAGACTCTCTCTTATAGAGCCTTTTGTCTTGTAAAGCTTACAAGACAAGCTTCTAAAGAGAGAGATCCCTTCATACACGTGTATGGAGGGGAGCCAAACGCAAGACAGCTATGATAAAATATTTGCAAAAGCAGATGCACAGTAGTCGGCCGGCCAAAGATGCCATTTTGGCAAAAAGGAGTGCCGACCGGCAACAAAAGGTGCCGACCGGCAAAATAGATTGCCGATGGAAACAAAAACCAGTCGGTGGCCTCTAGCCATGGCCGGTGGTGTGTGGGGATGCCTCACAAGGCATTCCCTGCCGCTTTAAGGCAAAACACAAGTGTTTGGTGCAAAACCAGACACTAAACAGTCGAGTTCGGAGATCCTGAGGCAAGGCGCGCGAGCCGAGACCTCCGGGAACTCCAAACGAACACAAACAAGGGTAATCACCAAGTGTTCCAATGGTGACATCCAAGTCTTGAGGACGGTCAAAAATGGGGTGTCTACAGTACATTATTCATCTCGCTCTCTTGAATTGTGTTGCGTTTACTCCCATTAGTGTCGAGTTTTAGTGTGAGGTTTTGATTAACCATAGGGTTGTTGTCTTTTTGGAAACTTTCTCTCAAAGTTCTCGTTCTCATTTACTTCGATTCCGAGTTTCACATGCTTCAGGAGGTGCCAGGTTGGATCCGAGATGTCTAGAGTGGAGTTACTGAATTTTTTTTCTGCCTAGGACTAGGGCCACACGTGCGGGAAGGGAGGCCGCACGTGCGAAGAAGGAGGGATTTTTGGGTTTGGTTACTGCAATATATACAGGTGCGGTTGGAGGTGTGGGGTAGGCGCCGCACGTGCAGGGGTAAGTGTCGCACGTGCGAAAGGTATGTGCTGCACGTGCGAAAATAGGAGAGACATGTGCGGGAATCTGCAGACTCTGAAAATTTGCTTTTTCATTCCTTCTTGGGTTGTGTGTGTATCACTTTTTACATATCTCTCTCTCTCTCTAAAAAGCATATCCTCCTCTTTCTCTCTACGTTTCCTACACCAAATCTCTTAAAACTCTTGATCTTTTGCAATCCATTAGGGTTTTGACCCAACACCCTTCACAAATATTGGAGAGCTAAGCAAGGGCTACATTGTGTGCGGTGGAGATAGGGTTTTGGCACCGTTGGATTTGGGGCTTTCATCTCTTTTCTTCTCTAAAACTTAAGGTAGGGAATTTCTTTGAGTCATATATACATTTTTGCAAATTGTTTTATTGATTGGAACTCCTTTTTATTGGTTTGAACTTAGTTTTTGACTCATGAGTTGAGGATGATTTTCAAATGTGGGTTTCCATTATGCCTCTTTTATTTCACAAATTTCTTGAGATTGTGAGTTATATTATTGTAGAGAAATGTTAGTTTAAGATAAATTCTTTCAAAATGAGAAGACAAATCTAGTGTATGAAAATCCTAGAATTTGGGAATCTTTTTTTGAAAATGAGGTGAGGTTGTGAAATTGATTTTTGATTAATATTATGGTTTTGCCGAATGAAAGGAATCTCATGACAGATGAGGAATAGTGGGCTTTTTTGAAGTGTTTGTTCAAAAGGTTATTATAGTCATGAAATGACTAGTTTGTTGAGAATATATGAAAGGTGAAAGTGTTTCCACTCTTAGAATGATGTAAATAATTATATGCTTATGATGCGAAATTGCACCAAAAAGGGAAAGGAAATTGTGAATTGAAATGGAAGAAATGTGTGGAAGTGTCACAAGTGGAAGACCATTATAATTACTTTGATATATGTTGCATTGGTATTTTAATTGATTTGATTGTTAAAAGTATTTTGAGTTTGAAATTTGAAAACATTTGCATTGAGAAAGGAATGTTGTAAAATAAGATATTATTGAAATGTTTTGGGGTAAATACGTTGGTAAGTCTGGATAGGGGGTGTAGATGGAATTGATTAAGTTGGTCTGAGTGTCCAGGGTAAAAGACCGAAAACACGCGTGAAATAGGAGCCACGTGCCTTCCAGTTAGCTACCGGTAAAGTGGAGATTTGGTAGTGTTAATTATGCCTATTTGGAGACACCAACCTAGGGATTACCTGAGTCGTATTTACCGCCCCGTAAATTTGTTGTAAAACTGTGAGATGGTTAAAATTTCAATATCACATTGTGCATCAGGATTTTGAAAGAATAAAGATGCAAATTTTCTTCTAAAGGCATAGCATGGCATGTGCACTTCGTTTCGTGAGATTTGTATAAAATGTACATACTTTGTTAAGAATTTTTCTACTGGGCTTTATGCTCACCCTATGGGATCTTGGTGTAGGAAAAGACGTAGTGAATCTGCCAAACTAGGGTGTGGATGTATGCGTTAAGAGCACAAGGCTCTATTTTGTTATGACTGTATTTTTGCAAGCCAAGGACTGTAAATGTATGGATTCAAAAAATCATGTTTTGTGTAACCGGGCTTAAGCCTTGGAACTTGTAAGCCCTTGAGGACATTTATTTATTTATTTTTTACTGAATGTTCGGCATGCTATAGATTCATGTTCTAGAATTCGTTGAATGTATAACTTCATGTGGAACTATCTTGTATAAACATTGTGATCATGTAATGAAAAGTGTTGGGGTTTATTCTGATATCTCATAAAGAGCCATGGTTATTGCCCTATCCATTGCATAATTTTTTGGGGGGGGGTTACATGTTTTATTTGTATTATTATTGTAAATAGATCGTTGTCAATTTTAACTAAACCTAAATTACCTACATTTTTAGGTTACGAAAATTTTATCTAAGGGATAAAAATGTTAAATCTACTCTATCCACTTGCAATACGATTTTCGTAGTCTTATCATTCCTGAAATTTACAAACTACCTATATGTATATATATCATACAAAAGACACTTTTTACAAAATTGTTCTAGGAGTTTCAAATTTTAAAATAGAGTTTATAAATTTTCATATTTTTAAAATATCAAATATATGAGTGATATACTTTCATAGGGTCAAAATTTAAATAATTTAAAATTTTAAAATACTTAATCTTATAAGTGTTTCAATTTCATTAGGTTAGATATTTAACTATAATTTAAAATAAAATAAAAAATCAGACTCATTGTTTTAATTATTGTTATTTTTTTATTCATATTCATTTGTTATGTTAGAAATCATTAACTAAAAATTTAAAATATTTAAAGTAGCTATTCTAAACTTGTTTATTTATAAATATTCATTTCTGTAGAAGAGACAACCCCAAATTTTGCTATTAAATTTTAACTTAAGTTCTGAAAATATTAAATCACCTTTTCTGTGTAAATAAATCTTGATAAACAATAAGATAAGGTAAAGAAATCATTGTGAAATATAAATATTAGTGTCCTCTAAACTAAGAGAAGAAAATTTTAAATATGGTTATTGCAATGAAAAAAATATAACTTAAAAAAAGAAAATAAAAAAAAAGAAGACAAATTACAACGGTAGTCTCTATACTTTAGCTCTTATGTCATTTTGGTCTCAATAATTTCAATTAGCTCGATTTTAGGGTTAGGCCAGCCATGTTCAAGTGATTTTGGTGGATTTTCTTTGATTTTCTTGTGTACAATCTATATATATATATGAAGATATTTTGGGTACAAAATTACTTATTTAAGAAATGTACAAGTATATATATTAATATAATGGTACTAGTTAGGGGTCAAAATGTAATTCAATTAAAGTATGAGGACTAAGGCTTTGATTTATTAATTGAAACATCTATTTAAATATAGTATATAATTAAATTAGGGTTATGGGGTTCAATTCAATTAAAGTTTTGTGTTTCGAATTAAAAGATGATCAATCAAACGAAAATAATAAGAACTAGAAATCTAGGGTTTTAAATGATCAATCTATAATATAGGAAGCTAATTGATTAGTATTAAGTTTTAGAAATGATTCCTAAGTTACCGGGATCGATTAGGGTTCGAGTGGTTCCAATCGGGACGCGTTCTTGATTCTAAGGTTAAAATTGAAAGTAAATGAGGAATCGTGGGTTTTCATTCAATAATCCAAAGGAAAGGGCTTTAATAGAAATCCAAAAGTCAGGGGTCTCACAACCTATCCTCTTAAACAAATTTCGTCATCGAAATTAAACTATACCATGCCTTCAAAACTTGTTGTCATCACATTTTCGTGCTCCCAAGTTGATTTTTCAATTTCATGATGATACCAGAGCATTCTTACTATTTGGATTGTCTTGCCTCCGAAGTTCTTGTCTGTTCTATCTAGAGCCATTACTAGTCTTGTTCTAATAGTAGCGCTTTGAATCAAATTTCTTCCCAATTAATGGCGTAAGGGTGTGTCAATCTTTTGTGGTTCTCAAAAATTCTGAACTAGTCATCGTATGATGTCACTGTTCTAGCATGATGGCCCGTGTTGCCAATTTTCTAATGTGGTGGTCCACGTACTTGTTAATGATTAATCTCATTGACCCTTCGGTAGGTTGCTGATGCCATTGTGTTTGTCGATTTGTTGAATCATGGAAATTAGTCTATCCTCCTTAAATAATAAAAGCATCTTATTGGATGGGTAAGTTGTCTCCTTTTTCTGGTAGTCATCGATCATTGCTTGATGTACCAATAATGATTCTATTTCTAAGGTGAGATCGGAGTTGGGTATCTTGATGTCTCAAAAATCAAAAATCAAATGCACAAACATTTTTTAATGGTTTGCATACAAGTTCTAATGACCTAACATACTACAAATACAAAGGTATGCGATGAATAAAACACTTGCTCGAGTGTTAACATACTGAGATTTGATTAATAAAAGAGAATTTACACCATTCATGCTTGGATTACAAAAGACCATTCCAAAATAGTTTTGACTACTATCCTAGTCACATTTTCCCTAAGTTAGTGTGATGATCGGGTGTCCTATTCGTCTTTTTCCCTTGTTTAACTTTGGGTTGTCTTGTTGGGGCATTGGGTTGACTTGGGACATTGTTAACTAATCGGGTTTGTTTCATTCCAGAGTTTTCCTCAAATTCTTTTTACTCTTGTTTATTCTCGGGTTAAATTTAACTCGTTTTGGAGGGTGCGAGGTCGGTCCGGGGTGCCTGGTGTTGTGAAGAGAAAATTCTGTGTTTGAGGGCCCGGGCCGCACGTGCGGGGCCTATGGGAGGTCGCACGTGCGGTGAGGGAGGAGCTTTCTGGGTTACATTCTGCATAAAAGGCATGTGAAGATGAAGATGCAGAAGGAGGTGCGGGGGAAACAATGCATGTGCGGCGGTGAGTGTCATACGTGAGGGAGGCACGCTCCGCACGTGCGAGAATGGGTGTCGCACGTGCAGGACGCTACAGAGTCCGAAAATTCTATTGTTTCTTTCTTTTGGGGCTGAGTGTATATCACTTTTGTTACATCTCTCTCTCTCTAAAAAGCCTTTTCTCCTCCTTCTCTCTATATTTCCTACACAAAACAAGAGCAAAGCCATGATTTCTTTAAATCCATTGAGGTTTTAACCCAAGTTTCTTCATCAAAGTTGGAGAGCTAGTCGAGAGCTTCATCTTGTGGGGTGAAGATCGTGTTTCGACACCATTAAGTTTAAGGGTTTCATCTCTATCTCCTTCCAACTTGACGTAGGGGATTTCTTAGAGTTATGCGTACATTTTTACAAGATTTGGGTCCATTTTGGATTATTCTTTGATAATTTTGAAACTTGATTATTGGCTCTACAATGTGAGTAGTTTGGGGAGGATTTATTTCTTGTTACTTTAAAGAATATTACCTAGAGGGTTTTCAAATACTTTGATTGAGGAAAAAGAATGTTTTGAAGAACATTTTCAAAGGATTTTGGGTATGCATTGTTGTGATGAGAAAAACCTAGAGATTGGGGTTTTGTAAGATTGTTGAGAAAAACATAGTTGAATTCTTCATTATTTTATTACTCTAACCTCTTGTACCAAAATGACTAAGTAAATTGGAGAATGTCTCGTCTCTATGCATGTGTGTATATATATATATTGTTGATGAATTTCATGAAATTATGAGGAATGAGGATTTTGGAAATTGTTGTGCAAAATGTTTATGAAATCTTGAATGACTAAATTGTTGAGAATTGTACAAGAAGAGGTAATGGAGCTACTTGTTGATAAATTTATTTGAACATATGGTTATTTTAACAATGAAGATAGGGGAAAATGGGAAATGTGGTTGCTATGGTATTGTTGTTGAGATACTTGAAAAATGGAGAAATGTTACGAGGCATTAATATTTATTGCATTACATATTCATTCAATAGATTATTGTGCATTTTAAATTTGAGTTTGAAATGTTTACATTAAGAAAAGAATATTTTGAAATGAGAATTGAAATGTTATGGGGTAAATACGTTGGTAAGTCCGGATAGGAGTTGTAGATGGAGTTAATAAGTTGGCCTAAGTATCCAGGGTGAAAGACCAAAAACATGCACGGAGGAAGTACCACTTCCCTTCCGGTTAGCACCCGGTACAGTGGGGTTTTTGGTAGTGCTAGTTATGCCTACTTACAGACACCAACCTAGGGATTACCTGATTCGTATTTACTGCCCCAATGAATTAAATTGTAAATTTCTGAATTTGTAGAGAATGTCGAGTTATCATTATGCATGGCAGCTTTCAAAAAGACATAAGCAAAATCTTTTGAGGCATAGCATGGCATGTGTATTTCATATTGGGAATTCTTGCATAAATGTACGTACTTTGTTAAGATTCCTCTATTGGGCTTTATGCTCACCCCTATGGGATTTTCGTGCAGGAAAAGACGTGGTAAATCCACGAAACTAGGGCGTGGAAGTTTGTGTTGAGAGCACATCGCTCTATTTTGTTGTGATTGTAAAATTTTGTAAGCCAAGGATTATTGTTGTTTGGGCTCGAGAGGCCACTTTTGTGTAACCAGGCTCAAGCCTTGGAATATGTAAGCCCATAAGGGCATTTTATTTATTTTTTTGGGATTTGCTGTTCTACATGCTATAGATTCACGTATTTCTATACCATTGAATGTATACTTCGCATGTGAAACTTTTGTATAAACCTTATGGATTAATGATGAAAAGGTTGGAGATTTGCTATTATTTCCTTAATGGACGTTCGTTGAGGTACCTAATTTGTGTGGGTTATTTTGTGGCGTTACAGCTTAGTATTAGAGCTACCGGGTTTGAATACTTGGGGCACGCGGGAAGTGGTTGTTTTGCCACAGTGGGTTCATTTCGCATGATTAGGAAACGTTTTGCTTTTCGTGATTATGTGGTAACATGTTGATATGACTATATGGGCATGGGATTGGATTTTCGGAATGTTATTTGCACCTATTAAATTCCTTGAGGTTTTATTAGAAGGGTACTTGATCAATACTCGTTCTACTAAGAATTCTTGATTTTTCGTGGGACGAATCTCATCACAAAAGAATCATTCGTATGTGTTTATGTCACTAAGTGTTTATATAGAGTGAATTGAATTGTTTGTGTGGTAGATCGTATACATAATTGTTGTAGTCTAATGTGTAAGGCAAGTTGTGAGCACATTTGGAATTGTGCGCTAAATTGTTTATCTTGTGTAACAACCCTCATTTTGACTTAGTCATACTTGCATACATTTGTGGATGATCTTGTTTTAATATGAACATTTGCAAATCTTGTCTTGTTTTGCTTGAATGATTGCTTGCATACTTTGTTCTTGCCTGGTGTGTTGCCGATGTCGTCTTAAGCCTGACACCTTTGAAACCTTTATCACTTAGAACTATCTTGGAACCCCTTTGGTCGCCCCCCCCCCCCACCCCATCTTCACCCTGGCATATTGGCCGAGATGTCACCATCTAGGCCGAGGTGCGCGTCGCCTAGGCCGAGATGTGCATCATCTAGGCCGAGATGTTAATATCTAGGCGTTCTAGATCCTTTATCCTTGCGTGAGTGATTTTGTTCCTGGAATGGTATGACCTAGACCGAGGTGTGGCACATCTAGGCCAAGGTGTGGCACAGTTTAGTCAAGTGTTGTCCTTCCAAGCCGATGTCCTTGCCTTTTTGATTTCCGAAGTCTTATTGTTAGCCGATGTCTTTACTTGCCGGTGTGTTCGTGCCGCCCAGCTTGTTGAGTATGCTTTGTCTTAGTCTTGTCTTGTCAAGTCAACCACCTTTTCGAGTTGAGCGAATCAGCCGAGGCCATGTGTCCCGACAGAGGGATTAAGTCAGTGTTTGTCGTGAGAAGCAGATCATTTGTATCAATCTTGCCTTTTTAGAGAGAGAAGCTCTAGTGAGAAGGAGGGGAAGTTTGAGCTAGAGAGGGTGACTTCCAAGCTTGATCGTTAGAGCTTGTGCCGTTAGATTCCAGTTTTGAGGTTAGAATCTTAACCTATTCTTGTTGTTCTTATTCATCATCTAGCTGCATTGCACAATCAAACCTGTTCCACACACCATTCATCGATTTAAAGTTGGTTTTAGAAAGAGAAAAACGGTTTTCATGTATTTTTGAGGAAAAGCCTCGTTTGATCCGAAAGTTTGCATTAAAGCTCATGTTTTTGTGTTTGTTTTGCTAAGATCCTTGAGGGTTGGTACCCAGGTCCAAGTTTTCGAATTCATAGCATGAAGTCTCAGCTGTTGTAATAGCAAGTTTCGATCTTTGCATTCATCTTCCCCATGTTCATGTTCTTCAAGTTTTTCATGCTCCTGTTCTTCATGTTATCAAGAGGGAAACCCAGATTTTTCCCGACTTCACTTTTGAATGTGGCCATCGAGGCTACACCTCGGCAAGGAGGTGTGGACCCCCCCCCCCCCCCCACCCACCACCCCCGCGACCCCCCACCCAACACAACCGCCTCCCAACCAAGACCGGACCTCCACAACACCACCCCCAACCACCCCCCCTCCCCACCGAAGGAACCCCCCCCTCACCCCCCCACCACCACAAACCCCCCAAAAACCCCTCCCCCACAACCGCGGAACAATCGGCCTAACCCTGGCTAGTTGCCCAGCGTGTTGTTCCAGGATAAGAAACTTGTTGGGTTTTCCCCAAATTTGATTGACTTAGTTTTGGAAGATGCCGAGGTCATTTGATGTAAGCTAGACTTGGTTTGCTGAGTAGTGCATTCAATTAGACTTTGCCATGTGTTGTACGGGGGACTTGGATCGGCCTTGACCCCGACGTTTGAAGACTAGGTTGAGTGGTATTCTGCATAAAGTTATGTTATCAACATGTTTTGAAGACTTTGCTTTGCTTGTCTCTAAAGATATTTGTTTAAGCATGAATGATTGTCCTTAGTTTCATATCTCGTATCATATCTTGTTGTGAATTCCTTCTCGATAAAGTCCCTGTGCTGGGAGGACTCTCTAAACCCTTTTATCGCACACATCTCGTTTGAAAGTCCTTTTGTGCGGCCAGACTCTAAACTTGGCCAGCACATCTTGTTTGAAAGTCCCTTGTGCTGGAGGACTCTAAACTTTCGCAGCACCCTTGATTTGTACTCTAGTGTTAGAGGGCTACGGGCCTTTGTAACATAGGTCCCTTGTGCTAGAGGACCCTAAACTTTTGTAGCACCCTTGTTTGAGATGCCCCTCTTGCTTTGTCTTGTTTTGCCACGGACGGTTTACCGCGTGGATATGTTTGCCGGAATGTTATTGTTTGTAATATGTGATGCTAGTAAGTATCCCTTGAAACTTTGAAGATTTGTTAGATGGACGAGGTCCATTCCTTGTTATGTATATAGTTTGTCTTGTATTATTTTGAAAAGATTTCGGCTATTATTCATGCAAACCCCTTTATCATTTATACCATTCACTGAGTATTCAAGCTCACCCTCTCTATATATATGTAGGTGATGAACAAGAAGGCAGTGATGCCTAGATGTGATTTTTGGAGCTTGTTTTGGGTTTTGATTACGTCGGCTTAGCCTGCATTTATGTCGGCAGTCTTGAAAATCATGCTTCTCGACTTGTACTATTTTTACATCGAACACGTCGGCTGAGAAGCCTTTTGATCAAGATGTATGTTTTTGTATGATTGTTACGTTGGCAAAGAAGATGTCGGCAACCTGGTAGACTGTGTTCTTAGACCTGTAAATTGTACAATTTGTTTATGTCGGCTTGTGGGCCCTTTGCTAATACGAAAAATGTAACTTGCATTTTGCTTTGTTTGTAATTAAGTTATAACCCCTATGTAAATGGTTGCTATCTCATTTGACTTAAGCACAGCTCTTATGGACCACTTGTATTTTAAATTTTGCTTCCTCACTTGTGAGCCCCATATGTTTATACTCTGAATGTGTGTGTGAATCTTGTAAGTTGGCCTTCGGTAATCTCGGATTACTGGCCATCACGGCACCAAACTACTTGGGGCTGTTTGGCGTCGTGACAGAATGGTATCAGAGCACAAGTTCCTTGGTGTACATTATTCACACACTTTGAGTCCTAAAGAGCATAGGATTTCCCCTTAGAAGGAAGTTAGAATTGCATCATATTGCTTGCTATGTGCACTTGGTGTACATTGTCTCGGCATGCTTAACTGTTACTTGACTACGTGATTATTTGCTCATTTTGTTTTAAAGCCGCATTTTTGCATACTCATAGCATCATGAGGAGAGGTAGACCTCCAGTTGGCCGAGATCAGTCGGAGGACAGAATAGACAGACTGGAGAGGCTAGTTGAAGGTTTGGCCCCCGAGTTAAGGCAGACAAGACAGCAGTACGCTAGTGCTACATCGACTCAGGCTTAGCAGACAAACGGCCGGAATGTAGTCCCACCTCCACTCCTTCCAGTACCGCAAGTGCCCCCACAGCCAGCTTTGTATGGGGATGGCATGATAGCTTTGATTAGAGAGTTTAAGAAAATGAAACCGCCGATATTTCAAGGAGGCATAGAACCGATGAAAGCCGAAGCCTGGGTCTTGGAAATGGAAAAGCTATTCGAGATCTTTCCCAGCACCGACACCCAGAAGGTGACATTAGCAGCTTTTACACTAGATGATGACGCCCGCAGATGGTGGATGATGGTTCGAGAAAGAAATCCAGACTTGACCTGGACCCGATTTTTAGAATTGTTCTACACCAAGCATTTTCCCTTAAGTGTTCGGAATCGCAAGGCCACCGAGTTTCAGACGTTGACGCAAGGCAGTAGGACAGTAGCTGAATATGACCGTGCCTTTACCGAATTGGCAAGGTACGCACCCCCACATTGTCAATGATGAATATATGAAGGCTAGGAAGTTCGAAAGTGGACTCCGTGGACCGATACAAGACCGAGTTAACATGCTCAACATGCCAACTTATGCCGAAGTGCTGGACAAAGCTATTCTGGCTGAAGCTAACTTGAACAGATACCAGGGTTCAGGAGAGAGCCAGAGGAAGAGGCAGAGTTATGAAAACCGCCGAGCACAGTTTGGTACCAAGAAGAAAGCAAACGTCGGCAGTTCAAGCAACCCAAGGCAAGAGAGTGGTACTAAGCCGATATGTTCCAGTTGTGGGAAGCCACATTTCGGGGTCTGTCGTCGAGCGTCTGGGGCTTGTTACGAATGTGGTGAAGTAGGTCATTTTGTGAGGGACTGTCCAAAAACGAAGGCTGGGGAAAGTAAGAAAGATGAGAACACTTCGGGCTCCGTGCAGAAGGGTAACGCTGGAAAAGGACCGATGAGACAAGGCAGAGTTTTTGCACTGGTACCAAGGGACACTCAAAATGCTAAGACAGTGGTGTCAGGTATGCTTTCAATTTGCTCTCAAAGTGCATATGTATTGATTGATTCGGGTTCTACACATTCATTCATTTCTGCTAAGTTTGCCGAGAAAATTAATAGGAAACTAGAACCCCTTGATTATGTATTATCTGTATCTACTCCATCTGGGAGATCTATGAATGTTGCATCCATCTATCGAGCATGTGTTGTTGTGATTAGGAATGTTGAACTGTTAGCCGACTTAATGCCATTGGACATAACCCATTTTGATGTTATATTGGGGATGGATTGGTTAGTGACAAATCACGCGTCCATAAATTGTGTTTCAAAGAGTGTCACGTTAAAACCCTCGAACCTAGCCAAGGTCACGTTTCAAGGAAAAGGGGTAGTATCCCCACCTTACTTAATTTCATCCATGAAAGCCTATAGATTGATCCAAGAAGGGTGTCGAGGTTATCTGTGTAGCATAATAAGTGATTTGAATGGAAGCGTTGAGTTAGCCGACGTTCCAGTGGTTAGTGAATTCCCCGACGTCTTTCCAAATGACTTGCCTGGTCACTTAGTTGATAGAGAGGTAGAGTTTACAGTTGACATCATGCCGGGAACCCAGCCCATCTCTAAAACACCCTATAGGATGGCCCCCACCGAGCTTAAGGAATTGAAACTTCAACTACAAGAGTTGCTAGATAAGGGTTTTATTAGGCCGAGCACTTCACCCTGGGGAGCACCCGTCTTGTTAGTTAAGAAGATGGATGGCACACTTCGTCTTTGTATTGATTACCGGGAACTGAATAAGGTAACCATTAAGAATAAGTACCCGTTGCCGAGGATAGACGATTTGTTTGACCAGTTGCAAGGAGCACGAGTCTTTTCCAAAATTGACCTTAGGTCAGGTTATCATCAGCTTAAGGTCAGAGCCGAGGATGTTGAGAAGACCGCTTTTCGGACAAGGTATAGCCACTACGAGTTTTTAGTAATGCCTTCTGGAGTGACCAATGCCCCTGCAGCATTTATGGATTTGATGAATAGAGTCTTTAAGCCATATCTAGATGAGTTTGTGGTTGTCTTCATCGATGACATATTGATCTACTCTAAGAGTAAAGCCGAACACGAGGAGCATTTGAGACTTACCTTACAGACCTTGAGGGATCGGAAACTGTATGCTAAATTTAACAAGTGTGAGTTTTGGCTTTCCACTGTTTCATTTTTGGGTCATGTAATTGATGAAGAGGGTATTTCGGTCGATCCTAGTAAAATTGAAGCCGTGGTGAATTGGTCGAGGCCGACTAATGTGTCTGAGGTTCGTAGTTTTCTGGGACAGGCTGGTTATTACAGAAAATTCGTAAACGATTTCTCAAGGATTGCAATTCCATTGACACAACTGACTAAGAAGGGAGTGGCTTACGATTGGACTAAGGATAGAGAATCAGCCTTCCAGGAGTTGAAGACGAGGTTAGTCGCAGCACCAATCCTTGTACTACCATCAGGTAATGAAGAGTTCCATGTCTACAGTGATACCTCGCATAAAGGTCTGGGTTGTGTATTAATGCAAAAAGATAGGGTTATAGCATATGCCTCTCGCCAATTGCAGCCACATGAAAAGAATTATCCCACCCATGATTTGGAATTAGCAGCCGTAGTGTTTGCTTTGAAGATTTGGCGTCATTATTTGTATGGAGCTTCTTGTCAAGTTTTCACAGATCATAAAAGCTTGAAGTACTTGTTCACTCAGAAGGAATTGAATATGAGGCAAAGAAGATGGCTTGTGTTGTTGAAAGATTACGATATGCAGATTCAATATCATCCAGGTAAAGCTAACACCGTGGCCGACGCTCTGAGCAGAAAGATGGTTGGAAATTTGGCATGTCTAACCGCAATCTTAGTGGAGCCGACTATTGTTGAGGAAGTAAAGACAAGACAGATGGAGGATGAATTCTTGAAGAAGGTAGCCGATGAGATTATCACAAAGCCATGATCAGGGTACACCATAGAAAATCAAGTGCTCAAGTTTGAAGGAAGATTGTGTGTAACCGACATCCCAGATTTGAAACGAAAAATTTTGCAGGAAGCTCATGGTTCTAAGTTTGCTGTTCACCTCGGAAACACCAAGATGTATCAGGATGTGAAGCAGACGTTTTGGTGGCCGAACATGAAAGGAGAGATAGCCGAGTTCGTGTCACAGTGCTTATATTGTCAACAAGTGAAAGCAGAACATCAAAGGCCAGCAGGACTTCTTCAACCTTTACCGATCCCTAAGTGGAAATGAGAGCACATCTCCATGGACTTTGTGGTTGGGTTGCCGAAGACACAAAAGGGTATGGATTCGATTTGGGTTATTGTGGATAGACTAACTAAGTCAGCGCACTTCTTGCCTGTTAAGATCACCTTCAACACCGATAAACTTGCTTTGTTGTATGTGAATGAGATTGTTAGACTTCATGGAGTGCCGATGTCAATCGTGTCAGACCGAGATCCAAAGTTGGTTTCCAGATTTTGGCAGAGTCTACAAAGAGATTTCAGAGCCGAGTTGAGGTTTAGCACAACTTTTCATCCCCAGACTGATGGGCAAACGGAGAGGACGATTTAGACACTTGAAGATATGCTTAGACTATCTGTATTGGACCTCCAAGGAAGTTGGGGAGTACATTTGCCTTTGGTGGAATTTACCTACAACAACAGCTACCAAGCTAGCATTGGCATGGCACCGTAAGAGGCACTGTACGACAGAAAGTGCAGGTCACCGATATGTTGGACCGAGACGGGAGAAAAACTCTGTTTGGTCCCGAGTTAATTCAATAATAACCGAGAAGATTAAGCTCATTCAGCAAAGAATCAAAATCGCTCAAAGTCGACAGAAGAGTTATGCCGACCAAAGAAGAAGGGAGTTAGAATTTGAAGTCGGGGACCACGTGTTCTAAAGATTTCGCCGATGAAAGGAGTTACAAGATTTGGGAAGAAGGGAAAGTTAGCACCCCGTTACATCGGACCTTTTGAAATCCTTGAAAAGATTAACCTCGCAGCCTACAGACTTGCTTTACCGCCAGGATTGAGCCAAGTCCATAATGTATTTCATGTTTCGATGTTGAGGAAATATATTCGAGATCCACTACATGTGATTGACTATTTCGGAATTATAATTAATGAAGATTTGGGCTACGAAGAGAAGCCGATACGGATTGTCGATAGGTAGGTGAGGCAGTTGAGAAACAAGACGATACCAATGGTGAAAGTTGAATGGAAGGAGCATTACGGGGAGGATGCTACATGGGAAATGGAAGAAGAAATGAAAGTCCGACATCCAGAATTGTTTTCGGAACAAGGTAACTCAAGTTTGGGGACCAAACTTCTTTAAGGGGGGTAGGATGTAACAACCCTCATTTTGTACCTAGTCATACTTGCATACATTTTGGATGATCTTGTTTTAAATATGAACATTTGCAAATCTTGTCTTGTTTTGCTTGAATGATTGCTTGCATACTTTGTTCTTGCCTGGTGTGTTTGTCCGATGTCGTCTTAAGCCTGACACCTTTTGAAACCTTTATCACTTAGAACTATCTTGGAACCCCTTTGGTCGCCCCCCCCCCCCCATCTTCACCGTTGGCATATTGGCTGAGATGTGCATCATCTGGGCTGAGGTTCGCATAGCCTAGGCCGAGATGTGCATTATCTGGGGCCGAGATGTTATATCTAGGCGTTCAAGATCCTTGATCCGTGCGTGAGTGATTTTGTTCCCTGGAATGGTATGACCTGCCGACCGATGTGTGGCACACTCTAGGCCAAGGTGTGGCACAGTTTAGTCAAGTGTTGTCCTTCCAAAGCGATGTCCTTGCCTTTTGATTTCCGAGTCTTATTGTTAGCCGATGTCTTTACTTGCCGGTGTGTTCGTGCGCCCAGCTTGTTGAGGTAATGCTTTGTCTTAGTCTTTCGTTGTCAAGTCAACCCCTTTTCGAGTTGAGCGAATCAGCCGAGGCCATGTGTCCCGACAGAGGGATTAATCAGTGTTTGTCTGAGAAGCAGCATACATTGTTATCAATCTTCTCCTTTTTAGAGAGAGAAGCTCTAGTGAGAGGAGGGGAGTTTGAGCTAGAGAGGGTGACTTCCAAGCTTGATTCGTTAGAGCTTGTGCTCTAGATTCAGTTTTGAGGTTAGAATCTTAACCTATTCTTGTTGTTCTTATTCATCATCTAGCTGCATTGCACAATCAAACCTGTTCCCACACACCATTCATCGATTTAAAAAGTTGGTTTTAGAAAGAGAAAAGACGTTTTTCATGTATTTTTGAGGAAAAGCCTCGTTTGATTCGAAAGTTTGCATTAAAGCTCATGTTTTTGTTTGTTTTGCTAAGATCCTTGAGGTGGGTACTCTAGGTCCAGTGTTTTCGAATTCATAGCATGAAGTCTCAGCTGTTGTAATAGCAGTTTTCGATCTTTGCATTCATCTTCCCCATGTTCATGTTCTTCCAAGTTTTTCATGCTCCTGTTCTTCATGTTATCAAGAGGCAAACCCAGATTTTCCTGACTTCACTTTTGAATGTGGCCATCAGGCTACACCTCGGCAAGGAGGTGTGGGACCTCGGCCTAGACCTGGTAGTTTGCCCAGCGGTTGTTTCCAGGGATAAGAAACTGTGTTTCAATTTGAATTGACTTAGTTTTGAAGAATGCCGAGGTCATTTGCATGTAAGCTAGACTTGTTGTGAGTAGTGCATTCAATAGAACTTTGCCATGTGTTGTAGGGACTTGGACTGGCCTTGACCCGACGTTTGAAGAACTAGGTGAGTGGTATTTCTGATAAAGTTATGTTTTCAATGTTTTGAAAGAACTTTGCTTTGCTTGTCTTGAAAGATATTTTGTTAAGCATGATGATTGTCCTTAGTTTCATATCTCGTATCAATAATTAATCCCTTGTGCTGAGGACTCTAAACTTTCGCAGCACAATCTCGTTTGAAAGTCCTTGTGCTGGGGACTCTAAACTTTGGCATGCACATCTTGTTTTGAAGTACCCTTGTGCTGGAGGACTCTAACTTTCGTGCAGCACCCTTGATTTGTACTCTAGTGTTAGAGGGCTACGGCCTTTGTAACATAGGTTCCTCGTGCTGGTAGGACTCTAAACTTTCGCAAGCACATCTTGTCTTGAAATCCTGGTGCTAGAGAACTCTAAACTTTTTGTAAGCACCCTCGTTGAGATGCCTATCTTGATTTGTCTTGCTCTGCGCCACGGACGGTTTACCGCGTGGATATGTTTGCCGGAATGTTATTGTGTTGTAAT
>NW_021024779.1:1034137-1084631 GCF_004153795.1 Camellia sinensis | reverse complement strand
TTTGAAAGTCCCTCGTGCTGGAGGACTCTAAACTTTCGCAGCACATCTTGTCCTGAAAGTCCCTTGTGCTAGAGGACTCTAAACTTTTGTAGCACCCTCGTTTGAGATGCCTATCTTGCTTTGCCACAGACGGTGTACCGCGTGGATATGTTTACCAGAATGTTATTGTTTGTAATATGTGATGCTAGTAAGTATTCCTTTACGTATCCCTTGAAACTGTGAAGATTTGTTAGATGGACGAGGTCCGTTCCTGGTTATTTATATAGAGTTTTGTCTTGTATTGTTTTGAAAGGACATTGGCTATTATTCATGCGAACCCCTTTATTATTCATGCCATTCACTGAGTATTCGAGCTCACCCTCTCTATATATATGTAGGTGATGAACAAGAAGGCGATGACGCCTAGACGTGATTTCTGGAGCCTGTTTTTGGGACTTATTTATGTCGGCTTAACTTGCACCTAAGCTAGCAGTCTTGAAAATCATGCTTCTCGACTTGTAATATTTGTACTTTGAACACGTCGGCTGAGAAGCCTTTTGATCAAGACGTATGTTTTGTGTAATTGTTATGTCGACAAAGAAGATGTCGGCAACCTGGCAAACTGTGTACTTAAATCTGTAATTTGTACAACTTGTTTATGTCAGCTTGTGGAGCCCTTTGCTAATACGAAATATGTAACTTGCACCTTGCTTTATTGTTATTAAGTTATAACCCATATGTGAATGGTTACTATCTCATGTGACTTATGCACTGCTCTTATGGACCACTTGTATTTTAGATTTTTACTTCCGCACTTGTGAGCCCCATATATTTGTATACTCCGATTGTGTGTGAATTTAGAAAGTTGGCCTTCGGTAATCTCGGATTACTGGCCATCACGGCACCAAACTACTAGGGGCGGTTTGGGGTCGTGACACCCCTAGCACCAAGGACTTTCCAAGAATGTCATCAAAACAAGAGAATACTTGATACAAAACAAGGGATAATCATTCATACTTAAACAAATACTTTTCCAAAACGAAACAAAGCAAAACTTTTATCAAACATTATAACATAACTTTATTAAAAATACCACTCACATAGCTCTTAGGGTGTAGGGCTTAAGGCAAGAATCCAAGACCTACAAATACATGGCAAAGTCCACTGAATGCATTTCAAGAAGACAAGAAGTAATGCTCCAAGATGGTTGTGCAATGCATCCTTAAAACAAGCTCTACATGAGCGTAAATGATCCTGGCATTATTTCTTTCAAAACAATGTCATCTAATCCTGTGTTTCTACTAAGAAGTTGGTAGAGAATAATCACGTGATGATCATGTGTAGTTGTCACATGATAAATTTTTATCAATTTCTTAGAAACTCGCAATTAGGTGACATTGAAACCTGACTAAAAATAGAATGGATTAACTTTCACAATTAGAAGTAAAAGGGTTAAAATGAAATTTTATGTGAAGTGTAAGGTGCCAAGTATAATTGACCCTTAAATTAATTTTCATATATATATATAATGTAAAGTCTACTCAAATTTGTCTCAATTACTTGAGGTTGGTTAGATTGATTCATTTCTCATAATTGGTTCTACTCACTGTCATACATTCAATTAATTAATTTTATTATTATTATTTTATTTTTATTTCTATTTCTTTCTTTTTCTGTACTGTGCCACCTGTGGCATGTGGTGAGTTCATTCCCTCTTATTGCTCTGCTGCTGATGATACATATGCCAAAATAGAATGTGCACCACACGTTCTAGTTATGATATTTGTAATTTTTGTTATAATATTAGTTATGATTTGATTATAATTTATAGTAGTATTAGTAATGATACATTGTATTATTGATTATAATATATTGTGATTACTATTTTGATTATGATAAAAAAAAAAAAAAGTCTTGGAAAAATAAGCAATAAATCTTATTTTACTCTTAAGATTCTTATTGAGTCTTATCAAGTTTTAATATGAATAACAATTTCATAAATATTTTTAATCTAAGTAAAATTATATTTTTAATTGTAAATCTGATATTGTAGTAAAAAAATCATACACCACCACAATAAAAAATTATCAATAATTTTTTTTTTGAAAATTAGTATTGAGTTATATTAAATTTTAATATTAACAAATAAGTCTTTTTTTTATTATTATAAATTGTTAAAAAAAAGTTCAATTATTCATAATATTATATTTTATTTTTATTTTATTAAAATATACCAAAAATTTCATACATAATTTTTATTTATTTAAAATTTATAATAAAAACATTTTTAATTGTTGAAATTAAGTAAATTTTCATAAACAAAAGCATAACTATAAGATTTATCAACTATCTTTGAGAAATATATAAAATTTTCATAATACTATTTTTCATCACTCTTTGTAATTTTAATAGAATTTAGCCATTTTAAATTGTTTGTACCCAAAAAAAAAAAAATCATAATTTGGAAACGCATTTTATAGTATACTTGTTTCAATCCAATTGTTATTTATGATTTTTTTTTTTGCAATTAAAAATTAAAATTTTATTAAGTTAAAATTGTTTATAAAATTGTTATTCATATTAAATGAAAAAGGTAAAATTGGAATAAGACACAACTATTATAGAGTAATGAATCTTTTGGAAACATTTTGTGACAAATAGGAATTTCATATGCAAACTTGATAGGACTCCATATTAATCTTGAGAGCCAAAGATGACTTATTGATTATTTTTTCAAAATTCTTTAGTTATACTTTTTGTAATATTCAGTTATGAAACATTTTATTTTTAAAAATTTTAATATGATTGAATTTAATTATAACATTTGTGGTGATAGTTAGAATGACCACTCGTATCATTACAAGTAGATTAAAAGATATATATATATATAGATATATATATTCTAGTTAACTAGGCTCGTGAATGGTATGGCGACTTGCAGAGTTCTTTTTTTAAAAAAATAAAATAAAATAATGATAGTGTTTGATTTAATTGAAGCAAAATATAATGGAATGATTATATGAGAGAGGTTAAAGAAGAATAATTTCATTTCAATTCAAATTAATTGGATATGTTTTGAATTATTCAAAATTGAGCTTCATACTTTTTTTAAAAATAAGAAGTCTTTTTATCCAACTATTAGAGAAAACAAAGAAAAATTATCCTTTTTATAAAATAAGAAAAAATTATGAGGAAGTCTATTTGCATATCATATAAATTATTAACACGCACCATAAATAGTGTTTGGATATAAACTTTCAAACAAATATCAAATGTTCAAATTTAAAATTATGAATAAAAATGAATAGGTAAAATATATATTTCGTTCAATTATTTATATCCGAACAACTACTCTATGTTCATAAATTTATATTTAAACATTTAACTTTTATTTGAATATTTATATCCAACTCTATTTGTGGTGTGCACTAAAAGTTTACACAAAAATAATGGAAAATTCTATTTAGACGCTTTTAATCCTCTTAGTACACACCGTCTCCTTAATTTTTGTTTATTACAATTTTATCCTTTTAGTGAATTACATTTTTAACCTTTATACAAATCAATCATCTCTCAATCCCCATCACCCCCACAAACCATAACCCTAGCTGTTGCTGGCACCACTGCTTGTCGTCGTCACCTCCTTTTTCTTCAATGACTCTCCTTTTCCTTTTAGTTGCATCTCTCTTTCTCTTTCTCTCTCTTCTTCTTCTAGCCTTCGCTGCTTATGTCACCTTTCTCACAAAACCCCATACCGCTCTTCTTCGTCGTCAACGTTGCAACTCGTGCCTTTGTCAAAGATCTAAAAACCCTAGGCTAGAATGAATTGCAATGATAGGAAATGAATCGCGATGGTGGGAGAGAGAGAGAGAGAGAGAGAGAGAGAGAGAGAGAGATCTAGGGTTTGAGTTTCTAGAACTAGGGTTCGAACAAAAAAAGAAAAAAGAGGATTATGAGAGATGTAGTGAGGGAAGAGGATGAAGTGTAACAACCCTCATTTTGACTTAGTCATACTTGCATACATTTGTGGATGATCTTGTTTTAATATGAACATTTGCAAATCTTGTCTTGTTTTGCTTGAATGATTGCTTGCATACTTTGTTCTTGCCTGGTGTGTTGCTGAGGTCATCTTAAGCCTGACACCTTTGAAACCTTTATCACTTAGAACTATCTTGGAACCGCTTTGGTCGCCCCCCCTCCCATCTTCACGTTGGCATATTGGCCGAGATGTGCATCATCTGGGTCGAGGTGCGCATAGCCTAGGCCGAGATGTGCATCATCTGGGCCGAGATGTTAATATCTAGGCGTTCAAGATCCTTGATCCGTGCGTGAGTGATTTTGTTCCTGGAATGGTATGACCTAGACCGAAGTGTGGCACATCTAGGCCAAGGTGTGGCACAGTTTAGTCAAGTGTTGTCCTTCCAAGCCGATGTCCTTGCCCTTTTGATTTCCGGAGTCTTGTTGTTAGCCGATGTCTTTACTTGCCGGTGTGTTCGTGTCGCCCAGCTTGTTGAGTATGCTTTGTCTTAGTCTTATCTTGTCAAGTTAGTCACCTTTTCGAGTTGAGCGAATCAGCTGAGGCCACGTGTCCCGACAGGGGGATTAAGTCAGTGTTTGTCATGAGAAGTAGATTACTTGTATCAATCTTTCCTTTTTAGAGAGAGAAGCTCTAGTGAGAAGGAGGGGAAGTTTGAGCTAGAGAGGGTGACTTCCAAGCTTGATCGTTAGAGCTTGAGCCATCAGATTCGAGTTTTGAGGTTAGAATCTTAACCTATTCTTGTTGTTCTTATTCATCATCTAGCTGCATTGCACGATCAAACCTGTTCCGCACACCATTCATCGATTTAAAGTTGGTTTTAGAAAGAGAAAAACGGTTTTCATGTATTTTTGAGGAAAAGCCTCGTTTGATCCGAAAGTTTGCATTAAAGCTCATGTTTTTGTGTTTTATTTTGCTAAGATCCTTCAGTGTGGGTATCCAGGTCCATGTTTTCGAATTCATAGCATGAAGTCTCAGCTGTTGTAATAGCAAGTTTCGATCTTTGCATTCATCTTCCCCATGTTCATGTTCTTCAAGTTTTTCATGCTCCTGTTCTTCATGTTATCAAGAGGGAAACCCAGATTTTTCCCGACTTCACTTTTGAATGTGGCCATCGAGGCTACACCTCGGCAAGGAGGTGTGGGACCTCGGCCTAGACCTGGTAGTTGCCCAGCGTGTTGTTCCAGGGATAAGAAACTGTGTTTCAATTTGATTGACTTAGTTTTGAAGAATGTCGAGGTCATTTGCATGTAAGCTAGACTTGTTGTGCATAGTGTATTCAATAGACTTTGCCATGTGTTGTAGGACTTGGACTGGCCTTGACCCCGACGTTTGAAGAACTAGGTGAGTGGTATTTCTGATAAAGTTATGTTATCAATGTTTTGAAGAACTTTGCTTTGCTTGTCTTGAAAGATATTTGTTAAGCATGAATGATTGTCCTTAGTTTCTATCTCGTATCTATTTGTTTGAATGACCTTCTCGAAAAGTCCCTTGTGCTGGAGGACTCTAAACTTTCGCAGCCATCTCGTTTGAAAGTCCCTTGTGCTGGAGGACTCTAAACTTTGCAGCACATCTTGTTTTTGAAAGTCCCTTGTGCTGGAGGACTCTAAACTTTCGCAGCACCTTGATTTGTACTCTAGTGTTAGAGGCTACGGGCCTTTGTAACATAGGGCCCTCGTGTTGGAGGACTCTAAACTTTCGCAGCACATCTTGTCTTGAAAGTCCCTTGTGCTAGAGGACTCTAAACTTTTGTAGCACCCTCGTTTGAGATGCCTATCTTGCTTTGTCTTGCTTTGCCACGGACGGTTTACCGCGTGGATATGTTTGCCGGAATGTTATTGTTTGTAATATGTGATGCTAGTAAGTATCCCTTGAAACTTTGAAGATTTGTTAGATGGACGAGGTCCATTCCTTGTTATGTATATAGTTTGTCTTGTATTATTTTGAAAAGATTTCGGCTATTATTCATGCAAACCCCTTTATCATTTATACCATTCACCGAGTATTCAAGCTCACCCTCTCTATATATATGTAGGTGATGAACAAGAAGGCGGTGATGCCTAGATGTGATTTCTGGAGCTTGTTTTGGATTTTGATTACGTCGGCTTAGCCTGCATTTATGTCGGCAGTCTTGAAAATCATGCTTCTCGACTTGTAATATTTGTACTTCGAAGACGCCGGCTGAGAAACCTTTTGATCAAGATGTATGTTTTTGTATGATTGTTGTGTCGGCAACCTGGCAGACTGTGTTCTTAGACCTGTAAATTGTACAATTTGTTTATGTCGGCTTGTGGAGCCCTTTGCTAATACGAAAAATGTAACTTGTATTCTGCTTCGTGTGTAATTAAGTTATAACCCATATGTAAATGGTTGCTATCTCATTTGACTTAAGCACAGCTCTTATGGACCACTTGTATTTCAAATTTTGCTTCCGCACTTGTGAGCCCCATATGTTTATACTCTGAATGTGTGCGTGAATCTTGTAAGTTGGCCTTCCGTAATCTCGGATTACTGGCCATCACGACACCAAACTACTAGGGGTTGTTTGGGGTCGTGACATCTTGATTCCTTAATTAGGATGTTAGGAAGAGGTCAAACCCGAGGTGGTATAGGTGGAAGGCATGATAGGGGTCGCCGGGGTGTGTATGAAGTACCAATCCATGACGTTCCGGTGCAAGAGGACAGGTTGGCCCAAGCTAATATGGCCCAGCAAGTGGGACAAACAGAAATTCTAGGGCAAGCAGGTCAAGCCGCAATAGAGGCCTTAGCCCAAGAAATTGTGGGGGCCTTGTGGGAGTCTATGAAAATACTAAGGGCAGAAAACCAAGCTAAAGAGAACGTTGTAGAGACGAGGGCGAGCTTCCTCACTAGGGAGTTTTTGCAGGCCAAGCCGGATGAGTTCCATGGTGGCCCCGAGCCTAAGAAAGCGGATGAGTGGCTCGAATAGACAATGAAGACATTTGAGATGCTGCACATCGAAGACAGTGAGCTTAGAGTGACTCTTGTGAGTTACTACCCTAAGGGGGACGCGAGCCAATGGTGGAAGTATGCCAAGGGCCGAATAGAACCGACATGGGGTGCATTTGTGGTGGCTTTCCAAGACAAGTACCTCCCTCACACTGCTAGGGTGAGATTGAGGCAGGAATCTTAGGTCCTTAAGCAACTTAACATGTCCGTGGTCGAGTTCGAAGCGGCCTTCTCTAGTTTGCCCCGATTTGCATTGGAGTTGGTGGCAACGCAAGAGCGCCGTTGCATTGAGTTTGAGAAGAAACTAAGAACCAAGATCTTGTTCAAGATTGCCGGGAACATGATTCGGAACTATAACTGTCTTGTGGAGGCGGCGGCGCATGTAGAGATTACTGTGGAGGCTGAGGAGGAGAGAATCAGGGGTTTGAGGTTGAGGGGTCAAGGGTCACAAGGAGACTATAAGCCCAACAAGAAGAGCAGAAACACCTTTTCATCCCAGTCTCAACCACAGCAGTCTAGATCCATTTTTCCCTTGCCTAGTGCGGGCCCAGGGAAAAGTGCACTGAGTGGATTCTCTTACTTCAAGTGTGGCCAACCGGGTCACAAGGCCTTTGCATGTCCATAGAAGAGAGGAGGACGGCAGATGTTGCCACCACCACCACCTAACCGATCTCAGAGTCAGTTTTAGAGTTGGGGGTAGGGGCCTAATTGCTATCAGTACGGTCATTCAGGGCACATGAAGAGAGCTTGCCCATAGTTGGGAGGCGCATCTAGCACATCAGGGTTAAGGCCGACTTATAGCCACCAACAGGCTCACTCAGTCCAGACTTCACGAGCTAATCAGGGAGCTGCTTCGGCTCAGTCAGTGCAGCATGCCTATACTCCAAGAGATGAGCAGGTTGATCAGAGGCCACACGGGCCTGTGTATGCTGTTACCGCGCCAGAGCAATTGCCGGGATCCTCAGTTGTGAGAGGTATTTATGTTATGTGTAATTCTTTGGCTAACGTGTTGATAAATACGAGAGCGTCTCATTCATTCATAACCATTGCATTTGTGTCTGCATTGGAATTAGAGGTGGCATAGTTAGCGTCTTCACTCAAAGTAGAGTCACCAGTTGGGGGTGCAGTTGACTTAGACGAGGGGTGTCGTGGTTGCGAGATAGAGGTTGCCAAGTGTCGACTCCCATTTGCTTTTATGTTGCTAGCCATGTCAAGCTTTGATGTCATTCTAGGCATGGATTAGTTGTCTTCGTATCGAGCAGTGCTGGATTGTTTTCGTCAGAGGGTGTAGACACCCCATTTTTTACCGTCCTCAAGACTTGGATGTCACCGTATTGAACACTCGGTGATCATCCATGTTCGCGTTCATTTTGAGTTCTCAGAGGTCTCGGCTACGCGCCTTGCCTCAAGATCTCTCAACTTGGTTGTCTTGTGATTGGTTGGACCAAACACTTGTTGTTTTTTTGCTTTGGGAGGTAGAGAATGGCTTGTTGGCCATCCCTACGCCTCACCGGCCATGGCTTGAGGCCACCGGCCGTGTCTTCTTGCCACCAGCCATTGGTTATAGCTGGTCGGCACTTTGTGAGGTCGGCCGAGCATATATTTGGCCGATGGACTCCTTTTCTGGCCGGTACCACCTTTTTGTCTTTTTTAGGCGTTATGCATGCCAGCCGAATTGCACCCTTTGCACCCTTTTGGTCTAGCTTCTTGGGGAAGCTTGGACCTTTGTCTTAGCTTCGTCAAGAAGCTTAGACACCTGTCTCAGCTTCCTAAGGAAGCCTTGGCCCCTTTGCCTTGGCTTCTTTAAGAAGCCTTGACCCCTTTTGTTAGCTTCCCTTAGAAGCTTTGAGCCTTTATCTTGTCTATATAAGGGAGCCTTCCCTTTCCTTTGTGGAGGTTCAGCAAAAACCAGACCTAATACATATATATCTATTATATACACCTTCTCTCTCTATATCTCCCTCTCTCTCTTCATTTGTGTGTGTTAGAGAGCCGAAAAGTGCTTAGTTTGCACTAAGTCACCTAGCATTACACCATACTTTGACTTTAGAGGTGTTGAGGGTTTGTTCATGAAGTTTTGAGCTGGTTTTGTTCACAAGAAGGCGGCTAGACTTGCTGTTCTTGAAGTGTTCTTCAAGGGTAACACTATTGCTTTATTTTCCCCAATCTTGCAATAGCTTTTAACCCCCTTTGCATGCTGTTTTGAGCTTTGTGTATAACATATTAAAGTTCTATTTGTTTTTTTTTTTAAGACACTTCATTAAGGTCATTTTGGTATTGGGGGTCGACCTCCCCCTCTTAGGCTTTGTTTGGCCCTTTTTTGTGCTCTCCTTGTTAAGCTTTGAATACCTTTGTGCATTGGCCTTCTCACCACTGAAATCCAGAGGATTTTTAGTGGTGAAGAAGAGGTTTTGAGGTCTTGCATAGGGGAGGGACACCCCTCTCCCTTTGTGTCTCATTTGTTCATGTTTTGGCTCACAAGGGTAGCATGCATGCTTAGTTGTTTCGGCTCCATTTCAGAGGTTTTTGGGTGTTATATGGTCATATTATATCTCTGTCTTTGGTCAGATTTATGGCCCTTGCATGCACAATATACTTGCCTTGCATTCCTCCATTTTTCCTAGAAGGGTGCCATGCATTTAGGCCTCCATGCTTGTATGTTCTAGCTTGACTTCATGAAGCTTTTGGTCATATTTCATCATGCTTGAGGTCTGTTGGGTACTGATTTGATCATGTTTGCTAGCATGCTTAGCTTAGCTTATTCTCATGATTTGGCATCATTGGAGATCATATTTCAGTCCATAATTCATGCTTGTATGCTTGCATTCATCATTCTTTGCATGCCTTGAGGAGGTGTCCTTTTGTGCCTTGAAATGAAGCATTGTGCATGCCTATGTGTTTGAGGATTTGGGTTGCCATATCAGTAGGTTTTAGGGCTCGTTTTTGCATGATAAAACTCTGTTTTGCCTTGAAAAATCCATGCCATGTTTGCTTAGGGTAGGTGTTGAGTAATGCCCTCTTTTGTGGCCTTGAATGACTTCCATCTCGCATCCATTTCCTAGCATGTTTTGGCATCATGCTTCACATGCTTTTCAGAGTTTAACATGAGTGTTTAATGTCCACATTTATCACCTTTAAGTGTCCTTGAAAGTTGCCCCTTCCATGCTTAGGTGATTGGCCTTGGTATGTGCATGCTTGCATGCATGATTTGTGTCCTCATGCATCATCTATGGCCACTGTTTTGGGGCATGCCTAAGGCCTCCCATTTTTGTTTAAGTCCACCATTGCATGTTTTGACATGCTGCATTACTTTGGTCTCATGTTTACATTGTGTCATCTTTGCATGTTTACATTGTTGCTTAGCTAGTTGCACATCATGCTTGCATCGCATGTTTGGCACATTGCATACTTGCATTATACGTCACATTACATTTGGCATGTTTTGGTACCTTAGCCTCATGTGCATACTTGAGTCACATCTCACACATGCATTGCAATCATGCTTGGTTTGGGGCGTCAAACCGAGCATGAGGAATGAGGCGTGTTGGTATTTAAAATGACGAAACACGTCTCACTCCTCAGTCGCCGATCCCCTTGATCTCAACATGATAGGGCATTAGCACTCATTTGCTTTGTTGCATGCATTTACATTGAGTTGCAAACTTGGTGCCTTTGGCCACCACGCATCGAAGTACGTGATTGGTGGCCCGAGTACCGAGGACCATACTCCCTTGAGTCTATAGCATGATTGGGAGAGTGGCCATGCACACATTGCTTTGAAAATTCCATACCATGCACTGTCTGTCCTCTGCTGCTGTCAAAACAGGGCTCTACAGGAAGAAATGGCCGGTCGACCACTTTTGGTGCCGATCGATCATCATTGTCCAGCCGATGACACAAGATTTGGCCAATAATCCCATTCCCATGGCCGGTGGCATTTTGTTCTGGCCGGTGGAAATCCAAAACACTCAAGAGGAAGTTCAAAGCAGTTCTGGAAACTTTCATATCTTTCAGAGGAGCAAGGCAGTGTAAACAGAGGCAACAGTGGCATGGTACCGGGTTCCCGGGCGCGGCAAATCGAGCATGTATCATCCCAACATTCCGAAGCGGGGCTGCAACCACCTTCTTTTTGTAATTAATTTGTTGATTAATTAGAAGTTTTGTAATTAATTAATTAGTTAGTCAGCTAGTTAATTAGTTAAATCTGTATTATTTATTCGGACCCTCTGAGTGAGGGCAATTGTGTATTAAGTGTGCATGAGTGTGTGTATGTCTTCCAACCCCACTTCTTTCTCCCTTTTACTTACCTTCTTTCAATGGTTAGTATAAGGGCATATTTAAATTAGCATACCTTATGCTATGCATGCGTGCATCCATACATTTGTCTTGCATGCAGCGGGCTCGGCGCATCATACTAACTGCATTGTATTTCAATTCCAAGTTGAATACGTGATAGCTGTAGCGTCATCATATGTCATCTTAGATTAGCTGAGCCTATTCTACTTGCATTCTGTATGTGTTGCATTAGCCATCTTAACATGAACTAGGATCATGCATTTGATTACTAACTAGTTTCTATTTTGGCTTGGAGTACTAGGTAAGCTCTTATGCTTTAGCATCTTGCATGCGTGTGAGTGTTACCATATTAGCATGCTTACCATGAGGCTATATGCTTATGTGATATATCTGCCTGAATGCCTGTGGGTGAATGTTGGGTTATCTGAAATGGAATAATGCATTGACTATGAGTTTTAAGCCCACTAGACAGTGGCAAAACCATCTTTTCTATACCCACTTGAGGGTGGCAAAACCTGTATTTTAGCCTACTTACGAGTAGCAAACCGTTTTCAAAACAAACATGAAATGGTTTGTCCCAATTCAGGCGACTCAGTCTATACTTGTTATGCTGTACGCGTCACATAGTAAATCTAGGCTAATAACCGGAATAAGAACGCATAAAGTTTTCAAAGCAAGATATCATAGTTAGTAGAGGCCGATCTTCGGATCGGGCGAGCGGGGGTGCTCATAGCTGACCTTCCCCAATCGTACCCAAGTTCCCGAGCCGAGGCAACTTTGGTGATGACGGACACGTGGCCTTAGGCAAACGAGTCAGGGTTTCCTAAACTCCCCCAAAATAAAATATTTAGGTGGCAACTCTGTATCTGGCAAAGCAGTCTATGTTTGGCACTTCTTTCAAAAAAATCTATTTTCAAAAACGATTTGCCGGATTTGGACTCTTTGATGATTCATCGGTCTTGCGTTACACTCTGCGAGATTAGATACAGGATCATGACTTTGAGTCCTGAACTGTAGTAAGCCCAAATGAACAAATCAAGATTTCTCTCCCGGGACGTTCGGGGACGTCTACAGAGGTTCACAGTGTGCACCTCGAGTGGTGGTCGTTTTTACTTTCTGGCAGATCGGGTGGATAAGGTCTTGTTGTCGGTTTTTGACTCTCATAGTAGAAACGAGCTTAGTGGCCTTCTCACTACGCTCTTGGATAGTGAGAGTGATGGGACTTATGTTGAGTTGCCAAGGGTAGTTTGTGAATACTCGGACGTATTTCTCGAGGATCTTACTAGTTTGCCACCCTATCGGGAAATCAAATTCACCATTGACTTAGTGCCTGGAACGATACCAATTTCCATGGCGCCGTATAGATTTGCACCTGCGGAGTTACATGAGTTGAAGATTCAACTCCAAGAGCTTTTAGATAAGGGTTTCATTCGCCCTAGTACATCACCTTTGGGAGCACCGACTCTCTTTGCGAAGAAGAAGGATGGGTCGTTGTGGTTGTGTATTGATTACCGTAAGTTGAATCGGGTTACCGTCAAGAGCAAGTATCCTTTACCCAGGATGGACGACTTGTTTGACTAACTTAGAGGCTCTTGTTGCTTTTCGAAGATAGATTTGAGGTCGGGGTACCATCAGTTAAGAGTCCGGGAGGAGGACATCCAGAAAATGGCCTTTCGTACGCATTATGGCCACTATGAATTCCTTGTAATGCCATTTGGGTTGACTAATGCACCGGCTTCCTTTATGGATTTGATAAACTGAATCTTTAGAGAATACTTGGATCACTTTATGGTCGTCTTTGTGGACGACATCTTAATTTATTCAACCTTCGAGAAGGAACATGAGGCTCATTTGAGGGTAGTGCTTGAATTGCTTAGGGAGCACCAATTGTATGCTATGTTTGAGAAATGTGAGTTTTGGCTCACCGAGGTGAAGTTTTTGGGTCATGTAGTGTCAAGAGAAGGGCTAACTGTAGACTCTTCAAAGATAGACACCGTACAAGATTGGGAACAACCCAAAAATATTTTTGAGATCCGGAGTTTCTTGGGATTGGTAGGGTACTACCGGTGTTTTGTAAGTGGCTTTTCTAGTCTAGCAGCGCCTTTGATTAGATTGACTAGAAAAGGGGTTAAGTTTGTGTGGAGTGAGGCTTGTGAAAGGTCATTCCAAGAACTTAAGACTAGATTGACTACCGCACCGGTGTTGATAATTTCGGAATGAGGTTTGGGTTACAGTGTTTATTGTGATGCATCTCGGGATGGGCTTGGTTCTATCTTGATGCAAGGGGGAAAGGTTGTAGCTTACGGTTCACGGCAATTGAAAATTCATGAAAAGAATTACCCCACCCACGATTTGGAGTTAGCAACAGTAGTGTTTGCCTTAAAATTTGAAAGCATTATTTGTGTGGCGAGAATTTTGAGGTTTTCTCCAATCATAAGAGTCTAAAGTATTTGTTTTCCCAAAAAGACTTAAATTTGCGCCAACAGAGGTGGATGGAATTTCTAGGGGATTATGACTTCGAGTTACACTATCACCCGGGAAAAGCCAATGTAGTGGCCGATGCCCTAAGTCGGAAATCCGTGAGTAGTTTGGCGGGTGTGGCCATTTGGAAATGGGTTATGTTGGTTGACATCGGCAAGTTTGATTTGCAATTGGGTGAGTCCAGTGAGGGTGCAACTTTGTTTACTTTGAGTGCTCAACCTACTTTGATTAGTAAAGTTATAGAGGCACAACAAGGAGACCGTGAAGTAGAGTCTATTCACAATAGAATTTCCAATAAGAAGGAACATAAGGGTTTGAACATTCACTCTGATCTGAGTGTACGTTTCCTAGACCATTTGTTTGTACCAGAATCTTATAGAGAGGAAATGCTCTGGGAGTTCCATCCCTCACACCCTGCGGTACATCCGGGAGGCACCAAAATGTATCGTGATCTTAGCCATCAGTTTTGGTGGAGGGGTATGAAACAGGATGTTGCTTCATTTGTGTCGAAGTGCCTTGCTTGTCAACAAGTGAAGGCCGAACACCAAAGACCAGCGGGTTCATTGCAACCCTTACCAATAGCCGAGTGAAAATGGGAGCACGTTACCATGGATTTCATAGTTGGGCTTCCTAGAACACAGCGTGGCAATGATGCCATTTGGGTGATTGTTGATAGGTTGACTAAGTCTACGCATTTCATCCCGAAGCGTACCGGCGACTCAATTGAACACTTGACAGAGTTATACATTAGGGAGATAGTACGACTTCATGGAGTTCCTGTAACCATTGTATCGGATAGGGATCCTCGTTTTACTGCCCGGTTATGGCAAAGCCATCAAGAGGCATTGGGAACTAAGTTGACCTTTAGCACTGCTTACCGCCCTCAAACCAATGGACAACCAGAGCGCACCATTCAGATTTTGGAGGACATGCTTAGAGCTTGTGTCCTTGATTTCTAGGGGTCTTGGGAGAGGCACTTACCGTTGATTGAGTTTTCTGGTAACAGTAGTTACCAAGCTATCATCGAGATGGCACCATTTGAGGCCATGTATGGCTGACCTTGTAGATCACCAGTTTGTTGGGCCGAGGTGGGGGATGCACCATTGTTGGGTCCGAAAATTGTTAGGGAGACAACTGAGAAGGTTGTTGTCATTCGGAAGAGGTTAGCTACGGCCCAAAGCCGACAGAAAAGTTATGCTGATAAGAGGAGACGACCTTTGTCTTTTGAAGTGGGTGACCATGTTTTCCCTAAGGTCTCACCTAGGCGGGGTTTGATGAGATTTGGTAAAAGCGGTAAGTTGTCTCCGAGGTTTATTGGACCTTTTGAGATATTTGAGAGAATTAGGAAAGTGGCGTATCGGTTAGCCTTACCGGCACAACTTTCGAGGGTTCACAATGTGTTTCACGTGTCCATGCTTAGGAAGTATGAACCCGACTCTTCTCATGTGCTAGATTGGGTTGATTTGGAGGTGGATGGGGAGCCTCTTACGAAGAGCGACCGGTTCAAATACTAGATACCCGAGAGTAGATATTACGGGGTAAAAATATACCGTTAGTGAAGGTGCTGTGGAGACATAATGGGGTTGAAGAAACAATGTGCGAACAAGAGGTGGAAGTTCGCTCCAAGTATCCAGATTTATTTAAACATGCCTTAGTTGTTTTTCATTTGTATTATTCCCTATCGTTGAAAGGAAATGTATTGAAATTGTTAAGTACGTGTTATTATGTACATTGTTGTTCCAGGCATGAAGTTGTTATGCATTGTTACTAAATTATTGAAAGGCTTCATGTATGTGTTTATCTCGGATGGTTGATGTTAACATAACAATCATAATGTTAATGATGAAATTGAGTTGAGAACTAATGTTGCAATTTGAAAATGTAATAGTGTGGTTGTGACCGCTTGGAACTCTTGTTTGGGTAGTTTATTCAAATTTCGGGGACGAAATTTCCTATGGTGGGGAGGTTGTGATGACCGGGTGTTCTATTCGTCTTTTTCCCTGGTTTAACTTTGGGTTGTCTTGTTGGGGCATTGGGTTGACTTGGGACCTTGTTAACAAATCGGGTTTGTCGCATTCCGGAGTTTTCCTCAAATTCTTTTTACTCTTGCTTATTCTCAGGTTGAATTTCACTCATTTCAGTGGGTGCGAAGTCAGTCCGGGGTGTCTGGTGTTGTGCAGGGAAAATTCTATGTTTGAGAGCCAAGGCCACATGTGCGAGGCCTTGGGCGGCATGTGCAGGATGGGGGCTGCACATACGGGATAGGAGGTCGTATGTGTGGTGAGGGAGGAGCTTTTTGGGTTACATTCTGCATAAAAGGCACGTGAAGAGGAAGGTGCGGAAGGAGGTGCGGGGGAAGCATCGCACGTGCGGGGGTGAGTGTCTTACGTGCGGGACGCTGCGGAGTGCGAAAATTCTATTTTTTCATTCTTTTGGGGCTGAGTGTATATCACTTTTCTTACATCTCTCTCTCTCTCTAAAAAGCCTTTTCTCCTCCTTCTCTCTATATTTCCTACATAAAACAAGAACAAAGCGTTGATTTCTTTAGTTCCATTGAGGTTTTGACCCAAGTTTCTTCATCATAGTTGGAGAGCTAGCCGGGAGCTTCATCTTGTGTGGTGAAGATGGTGTTTTGACACCATTAAGTTTGAGGGTTTCATCTCTATCTCCTTCCAACTTGACGTAGGGGATTTCTTAGAGTTATACGTACATTTTTACAAGATTTGGGTCCATTTCGGATTATTCTTTGATAATTTTGAAACTTGATTATTGGCTCTACAATGTGAGTAGTTTGGGGAGGATTTATTTCTTGTTACTTTAAAGAATATTACCTAGAGGGGTTTTCAAATACTTTGATTGAGGAAAAAGAATGTTTTGAAGAACATTTTCAAAGGATTTTGGGTATGCATTGTTGTGATGAGAAAAACCTAGAGATTGGGGTTTTGTAAGATTGTTAAGAAAAACATAGTTGAATTCTTCATTATTTTATTACTCTAACCTCTTGTACCAAAATGACTAAGTAAATTGGAGAATGTCTCGTCTCTATGCATGTGTGTATATATATATATTGTTGATGAATTTCATGAAATTATGAGGAATGAGGATTTTGGAAATTGTTGTGCAAAATGTTTATGAAATCTTGAATGACTAAATTGTTTAGAATTGTACAAGAAGAGGGAATGGAGCTACTTGTTGATAAATTTATTTGAACATATGGTTATTTTAACAATGAATATAGGGGAAAATGGGAAATGTGGTTGCTATGGTATTGTTGTTGAGATACTTGAAAAATGGAGAAATGTTACGAGGCATTAATATTTATTGCATTACATATTCATTCAATAGATTATTGTGCATTTTAAATTTGAGTTTGAAATGTTTACATTAAGAAAAGAATATTTTGAAATGAGAATTGAAATGTTATGGGGTAAATACGTTGGTAAGTCCGGATAGGAGTTGTAGATGGAGTTAATAAGTTGGCCTGAGTATCCAGGGTGAAAGACCAAAAACATGCACGGAGGAAATACCACTTCCCTTCCGGTTAGCACCCGGTAAAGTGGGGTTTTTCGTAGTGCTAGTTATGCCTACTTATAGACACCAACCTAGGGATTACCTGATTCGTATTTACCGCCCCAATGAATTAAATTGTAAATTTCTGAATTTGTAGAGAATGTCGAGTTATCATTATGCATGGTAGCCTTCAAAGAGACATAAGCAAAATCTTTTGAGGCATAGCATGGCATGTGCATTTCATATTGGGAATTCTTGCATAAATGTACGTACTTTGTTAAGATTTCTCTATTGGGCCTTATGCTCACCCCTACGGGATTTTGGTGCAGGAAAAGACATGGTAAATCCACGAAACTAGGGCGCGGATGTGATACCCCTGTTCCGTAATTTGCTAATTGGTCCTTAATTTAAATATGATTATGTGTTTGATATGATTTTGTGTGCCATTATGTGGTTTGGAATTTCTATCTGTTCACCGTAGGAATATCTGTTCGATTATTTGCTTTGGAAATTAAATTGAAGGCCTAATCGGCCACAGAACCCGAAATTGATTGCGCCATTTTGATTGGCATAATTTTTAGAGCCTACGGTGAAGTTTAATTGGAAATTGATTTGGATCAAATTAATTAGATTAAAATTGATGTTTTAGTACCCAATTGTTTAATATTATTAAATAATAGTTAGTGGGTTATGTTGTAAAGGCTCTATACCCTCAAATTCCTTCCCTTAGTGCATTTTCACTGATTTTTGGACTCAAAGAAGGAGAGAGGGTCAGCTAAGAGAGAAGGGTGAAAGAAATTGAGAGTTTGATCTTGAAGGCTTGGAACTTGAAGTCCAACTCTAAATTGGACCATAGATTGAAAGAATTGGGCTTGTAGGTAAGCATTGATTCTTGAATTCATGAATTTAATGTGTAATCTTGTGTGTTCAAAGTTGTGTGATGATATAGAGCATGAAATGGGTTGGTTTTGTTAAATTTGAAGTCTTAGAACTCATGCATGTTAGAAATTGTTTTGAATCTCTATGTTTGAGCACCAAATGTATAGTCCATGTAAGTTTTTAGTTGAAGATCATGTTCTTGACCATCTCTTCATCTTATAAATTGGGAATGAGAGTAGTGTACCACATGCATGTGCAAATTTATGAAGATGTAAGTTTTGAATACATGAAATTGTTATGTTGGTAATGAGTTTGGTGGAAAATGAGCCATGCATGTGATTTATTTGTGAAATTGAGCTTCATTGGGTTGTAATTTGGGGTTTATACCATGTTAGTATAATCATATTTGAGATTTCAGCCATTGCATGCATGAATTGTTGGCTTGAAGGTCGAATTTGAGCTCAAGAACACATTCTGGGTTTTCCAGAATTTGGAGGTCCGCTCGAGCGGGGGAACCACCGCTCGAGCGTAAATTTTGTGCTCCCAACACTTTTTGCAGAGTTGGATGTCCACTCGAGCAGGATATTTCACACTCGAGCGGGGAGCTTTTGTAGACAGGCCTTCCGCTCGAGCGCTCTATTCCACGCTCGAGCATATTTTTGATGCAACCAGTACTTTTGCAGGCCTTAAGGGTCCGATCGAGCGGGGAAGTCCATGCTCAAGCGGGGACCTTTTTTTGTGAAATTTTGTTTATGCGTTCTGTGTTTCGTTTTCCGTTCTCTTTCACTTGTAAGCACTCTTAGGCATATGTTAAGCATTGTAAATGAGTTAATGAGATAAGAATAAAGCCTAAAGAGGAATATGTGAATTAAGGAACAGATTGAATTGTTACTGACACTTTTGTGTTCGTGGAATGTGTAGGGTCAAGCTCTAGGGCAAATCCACAAGCCGATCACTGTGAGTAATATCGATATTTGAAGCTTGTCATTTGTCCAATCGTCTACTTCTTTATAAGCCATATAAGTTCACTAGCTCAAATTATGGACAAATGTCCGATTGATATAACTGAATTGGGCCGAAGGCGGATTGATGTAACTGATTGGGCCGAAGGCCGATTGACATAAATGATTGGGCCGAAGGCCGAATGACATAAATGATTGGGCCGAAGGCCGAATGACATGAATGAATGGGCCAAAGGCCGATGGACATAAATGGATGGGCCAAAGGCCGATGGATATGAGTTGTATGGGCCTAAGGCCATTTGATAATTGTCTCAGAGATTGTTTATGTATCTTCTTGAATTGATATTATTCACTGGGCTTTCGCTCATACTTATTCATGTGCTTGTAGATGAGCCGAGGGAAGTCCAAACCCAGCCCCAGTGAAGTATGTGAGGAACAACAAAGGTTTTTGGAGAGTCAGCCCTTGTGTCTCACGCACGAGACCAGTCTTCGCTCCTTTTGCTATGTATTTATATTTTGTCATGTTGGCGAAGCTTTCGAATATGTCTATATATAGTTGTTATGGGTTGACTTAGTTTGGATGGTCCTGTCTGTAAGGAATTTTATGATACTGTACTTTTGATGCGGGTTATTAACGTATATATATATATATATATATGTATGGTTTGTTTTGATGTGCATATAAGCACGGCTCTATGGACAAAGTTTTAAATAAATTGCTTTCGTTTGGCCCCTTTACTCTGATAAGTTACGTCTGTTTTGGATTGAGGCCGTAGGTAATCTCAGGATTACTGGCCGGTTATGTCCTTAACCCATAGGGGCAGGTTCGGGCCAAGACAGAGTGGTATTACAGCACGAGTTAATAACTCACACACTTGTCCAAAAGAGCAATAAGCGTCTAGAAAAGATCTAGGATGCATTCATATGATAAGTATGAATTCGGAAAGCATCAAGAATATATACTTAACTGTTTTGATATGAACAATTATGTACTATAAATTGTGATTTACTTGCACTACAATTGTTTGAATATGTATACTTGTGAAATTTTTGTACAAAGTATAATGTAATTTTAATCAGATGGTGAGAACAAGAGGTGATGAGTTAGAGGAATCCTCCGCTGCCAGAATGGATAGAATGGAACGATTGATTCAGGGAATGGCCGAGACATTAAGGCAACAACAGTGGCAGCAACCACATCCTCTGCCACCACCTCCGCCACCACCTGTGCTAGATAATCAAAATGATGACCGAACCATAGCTCTCACCAAAGAGTTTAAGAAAATGAAACCACCAAAGTTCCATGGTGGATTGGATCCTTTGAAAGCCAAAGCATGGGTCCTCGGCATCGAAAAACTGTTTGAAGTGTTCCCGTGTTTGGAGACACAGAAAGTACTCCTAGCCACCTTTATGCTGGAAGACGAAGCAAGAAGATGTTGGTTGTTAATGCGTGAGAGTTAGAAGGATACTGATTGGGCAAAATTTTTAGAAATTTTCTATGACTAGTACTTCTCGCAGTGTGTTTGGGACAGAAAGGTAGCGGAGTTCATGGGCCTTAAGCAAGATAGCATGATTGTAGCTGAATATGAGGCCAAATTCACTGAATTAGCCAGGTTTGCACCACATGTAATCGATACCGACTATAAGAAGGCGAGACATTTTGAAGGTGGGCTTCGGGATGACATCCTAGAAAGAGTGAATGTCTTGAAGCTATAAACCTACATTGGGGAGCTAGATAGGGCCATCATATCAGAGGCTAACACAGCTAGACAAGCTACGCCAACCACAGAATGGAAAGGCAACAAAAGACAGGGCTTCTTTTCAAAGAAGAAGTTTTCAATGAAGCAAAATACGGGCTCCTCGGACACTTCTAATGCTTCCCAAGACATAACCCCGCTGTGTAATATCTGTAGTAACAGGCACCGTGGGGTTTGTTACCATGTGTCAGGAGCTTGTTTTAATTGTGGTAAGCAGGGGCATAGGGCCAGAGATTGTAAACAGAACAGTGGAAAAATTGCTGCTAGTTCGACAGCATCAGTCCCAAAACCAGGAAGTGCCATGAGATCTACTTCCGCCGGAGATGTTGTGAGACAGGAGAGAGTTTTTGCACTTGTTTCGGGCGATACACGGAATGCCAATGCAGTTGTCTCAAGTACTATTTCTATATGCAATCAAGATGCCTTTGTATTAATTGACTCTGGATCAACACACTCATTTGTGACATGCACATTTGCATCTAGACTGAATAGACCCCTAGAATTATTGCCATATTTGCTATGTTTGTCTGCTCCATCGGGGGAATCTGTATTGTGTGAATCTATATATCGGTTTTGTGAAATGCGTGTTGAGGATGCTATCCTATATGTAGATTTATTGCCCTTGAATTTTAGGCATTTTGATGTAATTTTGAGCATGGATTGGTTGACCAAATACTGTGGCACCATAGATTGTGTGACAAAACGGGTTGCGTTTAAACCACCAGAACAGAAAGAGATTGTGCTTGTGGGTAATGGGGCAGTGCCTCCACCTTATTTGATATCTGCAATGAAAGCATGTAAACTGATCAGGAAAGGGTGTAATGTTTATTTGTGCTATGTCTTGCCCGAGCAATCTGTGAATGTTGAATTGAAAGATATTCCCATTGTTAGAGAATTTCCAGATGTGTTTCTAAATGAATTACCAGGGGAATTGGTAGACAGGGAGATAGAGTTCACTATTGAAACTCTGCAAGGCACCCAACCCATTTCTAAAACTCCCTACAGAATGGCTACCGCTTAAATGAAAGAATTAAAGGAACAGTTGCAAGACCTTCTTGATACAGGGTTTATCCGACCTAGCACTTCGCCTTGGGGTGCACCAGTGTTGTTTGTGAAAAAGAAGGATGGTACTTTGCGCCTGTGCATCGATTATCGGGAATTGAACAAGGTAACAATAAAGAACAAATATCCTCTACCCTGTATTGATGACTTATTTGACCAGTTGCAGGGATCACAGGTGTTTTCTAAGATTGATTTGAGATCCGGGTATCATCAGCTGAAAGTTAAGGCAGAGGATGTTGAGAAAACCGCATTCAGAACGAGGTATGGTCATTTTGAGTTTCTTGTTATGCCATTTGGAGTAACTAATGCTCCGGCAGCATTTATGGACTTGATGAATAGAATTTTTAAAACCTACCTTGATGAGTTTGTCGTAGTCTTCATCGATGATATTTTGATATACTCTAAAGATAGACTTGAACATGAACATCATTTGAGGACTATTTTACAAATACTTCGGGAAAGGAAATTATTTGCTAAACTAAAGAAATGTGAGTTTTGGTTGGATGAAGTTGTTTTCTTCGGGCATGTGATCAACAAGGAAGGAATTTCAGTGGACCCGCAGAAAATAGAGGCAATTGTGAATTGGCCTACACCGACTAATGTGACAGAAGTTCGCAGTTTCATGGGCTTGGCTGGGTACTACAGGAGGTTTGTGAAAGACTTTTCGAAATTAGCTGTGCCTCTTACCCAACTGACACGTAAAGGGCAACCATTTGAGTGGAATGGTGAAAGAGAATCAGCCTTTCATGAATTGAAGACAAGACTGACCACTGTACCAGTGTTGACACTGCCATCAGGTATGGAGAATTTTGTGATTTTTAGTGATGCATCTTATAAAGGTTTGGGTTGTGTGCTAATGCAGAACGGAAAGGTTATTGCTTACGCCTCTTGACAGTTGAGGCCACACGAGAAGAATTATCCAACACATGACCTAGAATTGGCCGCAGTTGTTTTTGCTTTAAAAATCTGGCGGCATTATTTGTATGGGGAAAAGTGTGAAGTCTACACAGATCATAAGAGCCTGAAATACTTCTTCACGCAGAAAGAGTTGAATATGCGTCAGAGAAGATGGCTGGAACTGATAAAAGACTACGATCTAGAGATTCAGTATCACCCCGGGAAAGCTAATACAGTGGCTGATGGATTAAGCAGAAAATCAACGGGGAGTATGGCCTGTTTGCTTACCGAATAGAGAAAAATCTTGCAAGATTTTGAGAAATCTAAAATTGAAGTGGTAATGGGTGGACAGGGCGGATTGATAGCCATTATTACAGCCGAGCCGACGATCATTGATGAAATCAAACAAGGACAAAAAGAGGATGAATTCCTCAAGAAAGTGATTGATGAATTTGGGATAAGCCCGAAAGCAGAGTTCAGCATTGAGAATGAAGTGTTGAAATTCCAGTACCGAATGTGTGTCCCAGATATCTCGGAACTAAAGAAGAGGGTTTCAAATGAAGCCCACAGATCCGTATTTGCTATGCATCCGGGTAACAATAAAATGTATCAGGATTTGAAACAGACCTATTGGTGGCCTAAAATGAAGAAAGAGATTGCAGAATATGTGTCCAAGTGTCTTCAATGTCCGCAAGTTAAGGCTGAACATCAGAAACCAGGCGGTCTACTTCAACCTCTCCCTACTCCTGAATGGAAGTGGGAGCATGTGACTATGGATTTTGTTGTTGGCCTACCTCGGACTTCTCGAGGTATCGATTCTATTTGGATTGTAGTTGATAGACTGACTAAGTCCGCACATTTTCTGCCTGTCAAAACTACATTTACTGCTTATAGGCTGGCTACCATTTATGTTGATGAGATTGTCCGTTTACATGGAGTTCCGGTATCTATTGTGTCGGATAGAGATCCAAAATTTGTATCTAGATTGTGGAAGAGTTTGCAAGAAGCTATGGGAACAGAACTAAGGTTCGGTACTGCATTCCACCCATAGATAGATGGGCAATCAGAACGAACGATACAAACTCTAGAAGACATGCTTCGGATGTGTGCTTTGGATTTTCAGGGGGAGTTGGGAAGACTATTTTCCACTTGCAGAATTTGCTTATAACAACAGCTTCCACTCCAGCATCGGTATGGCACCATACGAGGCTTTGTATGGTAGAAGGTGTAGATCACCTATTTGTTGGACAGAAGTCAGGGATAGATCTTTGTTTGGGCCTGAGATTGTGCAAGACACTACTGAAAAGATCAAAACCATTCGGCAAAGGCTCAAAACAGCTCAAGACCGACAGAAGAATTATGCAGACGTTCGGAGAAGACCTCTTGAGTATGAGGTTGGTGACCATGTGTTCATCCGTGTTTCTCCGATGAAGGGCCAAGTCAGATTTGGGAAAAATGGCAAGTTGTCGCCCCGTTACATTGGGCCGTTTCAGATTTTGGAGAGGCTTGGTCCAGTTGCCTACAGAGTTGCTTTGCCACCGGGATTCAAGCAAATCCATAATGTGTTTCATGTGTCGATGTTGAGGGGTTACCTCCGAGACCCGTTTCATGTGATTGACTATTGCCGGGTAGCTATTGATGAGAATATGGAATATGCCGAATGGCCGGAAAGAATTGTTGACCGACAAGTGAAAGAATTGAGAAGCAAATCCATCCCAATGGTGAAAGTGGAATATAAGGAACACTATGGGACGGATGCCACGTGGGAAAAAGAGGAGGAAATGCGACTATGCTATCCACATTTGTTTCCCGACGAAGGTAAATTAAGTTTGGAGGACCAAACTTCCTAAAGGGGGGAAGACTGTGATACCCCTGTTCCGTAATATGCTAATTGGTCCTTAATTTAAATATGATTATGTGTTTGATATGATTTTGCGTGCCATTATGTGGTTTTGAATTTCTATTTGTTCACCGTAGGAATATCAGTTCGATTATTTGCTTTGGAAATTAAATTGAAGGCCTTATCGGCCACAGAACCCAAAATTGATTGCGCCATTGTGATTGACATAATTTTTAGAGCCTACGGTGAAGTTTAATTGGAAATTGATTTGGATCAAATTAATCAGATTAAAATTGATGTTTTAGTACCCAATTGTTTAATATTATTAAATAATAGTTAGTGGGTTATGTTGTAAAGGCTCTACACCCTCAAATTCCTTCCCTTAGTGCATTTTGACTGGTTTTTGGACTCAAAGAAGGAGAGAGGGTCGACTAAGAGAGAAGGGTGAAAGAAATTGAGAGTTTGATCTTGAAGGCTTGGAATTTGAAGTCCAACTCAAAATTGGACCATAGATTCAAAGAATTAGGCTTCTAGGTAAGCATTAATTCTTGAATTCATGAATTTAAATGTGTAATCTTGTGTGTTCAAAGTTGTGTGATGATATAGAGCATGAAATGAGTTGGTTTTGTTGAATTTGAAGTCTTAGAACTCATGCATGTAAGAAATTGTTTTGAATCTCTATGTTTGAGCACCAAATGTATGGTCCATGTAAGTTTTTAGTTGAAGATCATGTTCTTGACCATCTCTTCATTTTATAAATTGGGAATGAGAGTAGTGTACCACATGCATGTGCAAATTTCTGAAGATGTAAGTGTTGAATGCATGAAATTGTTATGTTGGTAATTAGTTTGGTGGAAAATGAGCCATGCATGTGATTTATTTGTGAAATTGAGCTTCATTGGGTTGTAATTTGGGGTTTATACCATGTTAGTATAATCATATTTGAGATTTCAGCCATTGCATGCATGAATTGTTGGCTTGAAGGTCGAATTTGAGCTCAAGAACACATTCTGGGTTTTCCAGAATTTTGAGGTCCGCTCGAACGTAAATTTTGTGCTCCCAACACTTTTTGCAGAGTTGGATGTCCGCTCGAGCAGGATATTTCACGCTTGAGCAGGGAGCTTTCGTAGACAGGCCTTCCGCTCGAGCACTCTATTCCACGCTCGAGCGTATTTTTGATGTAACCAGTACTTTTGCAGGCCTTAAGGGTCCGATCGAGCGGGGAAGTCCATGCTCGAGCGGGGACCTTTTTTTGTGAAATTTTGTTTATGCGTTCTGTGTTTCGTTTTTCGTTCTCTTTCACTTGTAAGCACTCTTAGGCATATGTTAAGCATTGTAAATGGGTTAATGAGATAAGAATAAAGCCTAAAGAGGAATATGTGAATTAAGGAACAGATTGAATTGTTACTGACACTTTTGTGTTCGTGGAATGTGTAGGGTCAAGCTCTAGGGCAAATCCACAAGCCGATCACTGTGAGTAATATCGATATTTGAAGCTTTTCATTTGTCCAATCGTCTACTTCTTTATAAGCCATATAAGTTCACTAGCTCGAATTATGGACAAATGTCCGATTGATATAACTGAATTGGGCCGAAGGCGGATTGATGTAACTGATTGGGCCGAAGGCCGATTGACATAAATGATTGGGCCGAAGGCCGAATGACATAAATGATTGGGCCGAAGGCCGAATGACATAAATGATTGGGCCGAAGGCCGAATGACATAAATGATTGGGCCGAAGGCCGAATGACATAAATGATTGGGCCGAAGGCCGAATGACATAAATGATTGGGCCGAAGGCCGAATGACATAAATGATTGGGCCGAAGGCCGAATGACATGAATGAATGGGCCAGAGGCCGTATGACACAAATGATTGGGCCAAAGGCCGTCGGACAAGAACGAATTGGGACCAAGGCTGTTTGATGTGTTTGGAATCGTAGTCACTTGACCTATACATATTTATATATATGCCTGATAGAAATATGAATTGGGCCCAAGGCCGTTTGGTGTATATTGTTCTAAATACTGTTCGTGTATTTTTTGTAATTGATATTATTCACTGGGCTTTTGCTTACGCTCATTCATGTGTTTGTAGGTGAGCCAAGAGAGGTCCAAACCCAGCCTCAGTGAAGTTTGTGTAAAATAAAGAAACGAAATGGAAACAAAGAAGAGAAAAGAAACTTACCATAAAATATCGCTTGTAAAAGTAGCAATAAAAATTTGTGAAAGGCTTTCAACAGGATAGAGAAGTTCTGGCAAGGAAACAACATCATGATGGTCCAATGAACCATGTCCCATAGTTTGAAGTCGGTTCAGATAAAACTTATTCCGAGGTGTTGGTGAAGATCCATGAGGAGAGTTTGGATTGTGGGTCGCTGATAGAGTTCTTGAAGCCTTCCAGACACCGATGTTGACATGCCATTGGTGGAAAACTTGAGTAATAAACAAGCCACGATGGAACCAAGCAACTGGGCAATCCAGTAGAGGATGCCACGTAGGAGGGTGATGTGGCCGCCGATGAAGGCGCCGAAGGTGACGGCGGGGTTGACGTGGCCGCCGGAGATGTTAGCTCCGATCGAGACGGCGACGAAAAGAGCAAAAGCATGGGCTATGGCAGCAGAGATGACGCCGGAGGGGGTGGCGGCGCCGTCGCCGGTCAGCTTGTTGAAGGCCATGCCGGAGCCTTCTCCGGCGAAGACGAAGATTAGGGTTGAGATGAACTCCGCCAACGCCGCCTTGAGGGCGTCCGGGTGGGTCGCCTCTTCCCGGGTACCCACTGCAATCCGGTTGATCGGCATCGTTGGATGATCAAGATCAGACGGTCTAGAATGCAAGAGGTGTGGTTTTTTCTTTTTAACTTCACTCTTTTGTGGTTTGTACTGGTCTCCACATCTCACGCAGTGTTCATCTACTTATAGGCCGTGTTAACTTGCTATAACCGGTTAACCGGTCTCAGAACCTAGATATATAATGTATATATGTATCTGTATTGTTTTATTTGTGGAAAGAAAAATGCTAGGGGTCCCAAATTTTCTACCAAATAAATGACCAAATGTCTCACATGGGTGTGGGACCCACAAAATTGCGGACCCCACACTCATGTGAGACATTTGGTCATTTGTTTGGTAGAAAATTTGGTATCCCTAGCATTACCCTTGTGGAAAATATGATGTACCTAGATACATAATGTATATATGTATATCTGTATTGTTATATTTATGGAAACTATGATGTACAAAAACAAAAATGTTTATGAAAAATTTATCATAAAAACATCATGATGGACTTTTTGAATGTCAAAAAAAACGTGCGTATTTTTTTTCTTAATTTAAATGGTGAGATTTAATTTTGTGTTAATTTTTAGAAGATTGCCTGTGCCCTGACATGAATAATACTCTAAAATCACAAAAGAATTTCTTCAATAAATTATGAAATTATCCAGTATTTTTGTAACAATATTTTATTCTATTTATTAATTCACATTTTTTATATTTTCTCTTAGGCTTCCTCCTGCCTAAATTTTGGATGAAGGGTACTATGATATTCACCACAAATGTCGTTTTAATAATTTGAATTATTCATTTTGTAAAATTTTTTATGTATACTATTCATACAAAAAAATATTAGGTTAATTCGATAATCTTAGTCTTTTAATTTATTATATTTGTCACCCAAAAATAAATAGCAAGTATATTTTTTAAAAATAATTTTTTTTTTACTTTTTTAGGTGCACCTTACTTAAATGTATCTAAATATTAAAATATTTGTGAAAAAATATTTTGAAAATTTAATAAATACACAAAAATATGAAAAATATACTAAATTTTCATTTCTTTTCTTTTCTTTTCTTTTTTTTTTGTATTTTTTGGTATTTAGTGTATTTTTTAAATATTTTTTCACAAATATTATATTTTTTAAGTATATTTATGTTAGGTGTGCCTAAAAAAATTAAAAAAAAATGCTTAAATTATTAAAAAATTAAATTAAAAATATTAAAATATGAAAAATAAAAAAGTAGAATTTTCTGAAAACTGTTTTCTGAAACTGGAACCAAACAAGTTGATGTCTTTGAGAGAGCTTCATAAATATATAGTCTCAAAATGGTTTGAATAAATGCCACGGTATTTTTCTATCGCAAAAAAATTAAAAATTAAAAAAAACGACGTCGTCTTACTCTTTTGATATAACATTTCTCTCTTCACCCATTTTTTCATCTTCTTGTCTCTCTGTCTCTGTCTCTTCTCTTTCTCTCTTTCACTCATCACTCTTTCTTCTCTGTCTGTCTGTATGTCTGTCTCTCACTCACTCTCTCTCTCTCTCTCTCTCTGTGTGTGTGTCTTTCCCTCATCTCTCTTCTCTCTATCTCTCTCATTTGTCTTCTCCCTCTCGCTCATCTCTCTTCTCTCTATCTCTCTCATCTCTTTTCTCTCTCTGTCTCTCTCGCTCATCTCTCTATCTCTCTCTCTATCTCTCTTGTTTATCTCTCTTCTCGCTTCTCACTCTATCTCTTTCTTTTTCGATGTCTCTCTCTCGTTCATCTCTTTTCGTTCTCTCTCTCTTTTTGTCTATCTCTCACTCATCTCTTATTTCTCTCTCTTTTTCTATCTCTCTCTCTTTCTCTCTTTATCTGCCTATCTATTTGTCTATCTCTCCCTCATTATGTTCGCCTTGTTCACTCTCATCCTCCCCTCTTCTTGATTTACCGAGCTCTTTTTTGATTTATCGAGACACTACAAGAAAATGCACTTTTAGGGACCACTTTTTCTCTCTCTCTCGCTCATCACTCTATCTCTGTCTCTCTCTCTCTCTATCTCTATTCTCTATCTGTTTCTTACTCATCTCTCTCACACGATTCATCTCCTCTACCACCTTCACCACTACTGCAAATGCCATTCCACTACCACCACTACTACCACTATTGCCACTCCACCTCTACGACTATCATTACTACCACTATTGCCACCACTCCACTACCACCACTACTACTACCATTACCTCTCATCCACCACCGCTACTCTATCTCCTCTACCACTACCACAACTTCACCACTGATTTCTTTCGCCATCACCACCACCACCACTACTATCACCTCTTATCTACCACCTTCACCACTACTGTCGCTCCTTATCCTCTACCACAAAAAATTAGTTCCTGATTTTTAGTAACAAAAAAAAATGGGACGCAGAAAAATATTTTTCATTGACTACAAAAAATTAACTTTATTTTAATAGAAAATATTTTTCATTAAAATATTACCCCTACATTTACCAAATAAAAATAATAATTTTTTATTCATTAAAATAAAAATGAAACAAATAAATTTTCAACCTTATGGTGTGCTCGGTTAGGGGATTTGAGGAGGGATTTGGAAAGGAAAAAGGAAAAGGTAGGTGAAATGTGAATAAAACATACTTATATTTCACCTAGTTTCACACACATTTTCCCTTTCCCTTTCCAAATCCCTCCCCAAATTTTCCAACCAAACACAGTGTTAGTAACTAAAAGAAAATGAAAAATCAAACAAAAAAAAATCATTAACTAAAAAAAAAAAAATTTCTAATAAAAATTAAATTTTTTTGTCGTCGCAAAAAAAAAAAGAGGGGTTTCGGGATCCCCCCACCCCCAAACCCAAAATCCCCAATCTCAAAAATCCCTAATCTCCCCCCACCCTCTTTTTTTTCTATTCCTGCTCGGGTTTCCCCCCACCCCAAACCCAAAATCCCCAATCTCTTCAACGAAAATCCCCAATCTCAAAAACCAAAAATCCCCTTCAACCAAAAATCCCTAATCTCTTCTTACGGCTCCCTCCCTCTCTCTCTCCCCCCAAAATCCCCAATCTCTTCAACTAAAATCCCCAATCTCAAAAACCAAAACTCCCCTTCAACCAAAAATCCCTAAACTCTTCTCTCTCTCTCTCTCTCTCTCTCTCTCTCCAACGAGTGGCGACAGATGACGGTGAGCGGTAGACGACGGCAAGTAGTTCCTCATTTCTTCTCTCTCCCTCTAGACCCTTCGAAGCCTCCTCGCCTTCCAAGTTCGTACAAAACATCGCGGTTTCATCCGAGTACGAGCAAGAAGAGGACCTATTAAGCGATCCAGAGGAACCCAGTTTCTCTCTTGCTCTCAAACTCTTCGTTGGAAACTTACCTTTCAATGTCGACAGTGCTACTCTTACTAGGTTGTTCGAACGAGCTGGAAATGTGGAGATGGTTGAGGTATGAATTTACATTTTCGTCTATCTATGAAATATATATATATATATATATGGGTTTAGGGTTTAGTGAGATTTTAATTTTCTAGATAATGTTTTGTTTGATGTAAAATTTATGTCATTTGGAGTGAATAGTTATTTTCATTTTCATATTTATTTATTTATTCTTGTGAACTTATGTTAATTTTCAAGTTTTGCTTGTGAAAATTCTTTGACTGAAATATGAATTTCTGTGGGGTTCAGAATTGAGTTCAAATTTTATTCTTTCGGTTTGGTCTGTTACAAATCTATGAAATAGATATGGTTTCTATGAAATAGATATGTTATGTTATTATTTGGCTTTATATATTTGGTATTTTAGCATTATTTGTCCTATTTTGTTCTTAGTTAGTTAATTTTAAATTTTAAGTTGTTATGGGATAGTTTTTAAAATTTTCATTATGTGTACATACTTAGTTAGTTAATTTTTCATTTTGTGTACATACTTATAATTGTTCTCTGCACATTCTTCTTTTTCAATTCAGATGTTAAATTAAAAAAAACTGCTGCTACTTTTTGCTTGTCCTTATAGAACATGTCTTCCAAATTTCATTCAATGATGACAGGTTGTGTGTTTACAAAGTGTTTCTCGAATTTAGGAGCTCACATTTTAGAGCTAGACCCGTAGTCATGTGTTCTGCTAAGCCATTTTCTCCTATGATTTGCATAGTAGGTGGCCGAGAAAAATCTCCTCCCATAGACTCTATGATCAAGCCCAAGGTGAATTGCCACGCACGAGTCATCCTTTTTGGCCTAGCAATAAATTAATAAATAAAACTTCAATTTACACCTATCAAATGAATTTCAGTTTATTTATTAGTTGAGCTTTATAGGCATGGCAACATGGGCTAGATTCACGCTAATTGGTAGGCTCCTGTTGATTGTGATACATGCTGCTGATTGTGATTTTGAGCAAGTCTCCATTAAGAGGGAATTTTTTTCTTACTTCTTACTTTAGCTCATATTTTGTATTAATAACTGTTTGTTTACTTTTTGACAAACCATTTATAACTTTTTGTTTACTTTGGTTATGAAGTGTTAGTTTTCTCTTGCATAAACCACCCTCCTGCAAACAAACATGGGCAATTAAGTTATATATATTTTACTCTTTTTGTTTTTATTTTCTATTTTTTATCCTCAATATTGAAATTGCAGAGAAATTTTATGCACTTAATTAGTTTGCTTTTCTAACATCTTGTTCTTTAATGTTTTCCAAAACTAGCATGGAAGACATTCATAATGTTTACTTGTAGTTTTCATTTCTGGAATGTCAGTATTGGCCACTGATTTTCTTGAAGGTCCTAGGGATCTTTGCTTAGCTGATCACACGAATTGACAATGTGGCCTGCATACCCGAGGTATATTTTGTTATTATTGTGATATTTTGTCCAGAAGGAAATATTATCTAAGCTTTTTTTTTTATTTTTTAAAAAATTTGTCCAGAAGGAAAAGACACTGGACTAAATTTCTGAGTGATTTAAAAGAACAACCTTGATTTCTAGAGTGGGGCTTGTAACCCCCTAGCATATGATGAATCTACTGGTTCTTTCTATTGCAAAATGTGATTTTGGACAAGTCTCCATGACCATAAGTGTTTTCTGTAGTATACAGAACATTTAGGTTTGCAATCCATTTTAAATTTATCCATATGGATTCACTGCCTTGCCTACTTGATTAACATTTTTAAACATCAAGATGGAAAAACTATTTAAGGCATTCATTTCAAGCCTACATTGAGGTGCTCGTTTCTAACCCTAGCACAACTCTAGTTTAGAAATGCTTGCTCGAGTTAAGTTGCAGTTGGAGTTATTATTGTAGTACTATGCCTTGTCCCATGGATGCACGAAAAATTGGAGCTTTTTTATTTTCAATTTCTTATTTTTTAGTTTTGGATAAATTTGTATTTTCAAATTTTTAGATGCTAAACTTAATTTACTACAAACATTAAGTAGTGAATAAACTCTAAATGCTTTCAATGTTCCATGTTATATTTCTGCTGGCACACCATATTTCTATTACAAGTTACAACTATTTAGATTTCAGGTGAAATAGTGCATAGTGTCGATTTTGATTGCCTATCCCTTAATTTTGTTGCGGATTAATAACTAGCTAATTGACACTTTAAGTCCTGCTAGAGTCATAAAATTCTAAAGAAGCATGGACATGAATTCTGTTGGATTCATTTTACTGTTGATTATGTTGTTGTCTTCTTTCTCTAGTTCTATTTTGTAGTTAATTCTTAACTTAAATTAGTAGATTTATAAGCAGTATTTATGTTTCTTGATCATAAGCCTAATTGGAAGATTTAGAAGCACTAATTTTGTAGGTTAGCCATATAAGTATGTTATGTTGTGTTTGGGATATTGTGTTACTGAGAAAATATGCAATGAGGGAAAGAAAAGGAGACTGCAAGTCTTTTTTTTTTTTTTTGTGTGTGTGTGTGTGTGTGTGTAATGTATTTGTGCTTGAAGGAGATAAATAACAGCTAATTGTTGCTTATTTCGTGTAATTAGTAGATCTATAAGCACGTACTATGCTTGGTTGCTGAGAAAATAAGTTTAGTGAAAAGAAGGAAGAAGGAAATTGAAATGCTGAATTCTTTCCTTTAATTTTATTTTTGAAGAGAGGAGGTGGAGTGGGAGGGCACCATCGCCACTAGCTAAAGCAACAACTCAATGGAGGAGTCAAGGGACTGTTTGGGAAGTTGTCTATTGCACTAATTGTTCTCTTGATCTGCACCCTCTATTTCCTGTTCTCCATCAAGACTAACAACCGGACCCTTTCTCCATCTTAGGTCTGTTTTTTAAGCTCCTTCACCAATTCAATTGTGCTTTTGATCTTGAATTTTTGTGGGTTTTGCCTTAATTTTGAAAATCTACAAGGGTTTGCCTCGGTATATGTATTTGTGTTTTGATGGAAAATTCATGAATATGTGAAAGTAAATGGTCGAAATGGCAAAATCATTATAAAAATAAAAATAAAAAATTGATTATAAACTAGCTTTCCAAGAGAAGTGACTTCCACTTGCTGTTGGGATGATTTTTGACGGATGTGTTTAACAGGAATTAGTATTTGGGAAAACCACAGTTGCTTTCTTGAAACTGGATATTTATGTTTAAGCTTCAAAAGTTATAGATTTTTGCCTAGTGCATGACCTGTGAAGTTGAGTGACTTTTCCAAGATGGGGACCATACACCGCAGGTTTGTACAGATATATTCTCACAAGCTTCATTTTTGATGAGTTGCTAGTAATTTGTGTGAGTAACTTTTGAAGTACCTAAATGTGATTTCTATCATGTGAAACCATTGTGATTAGTTTTCTTATTCTGTTTGCAATGGAGTCTCTAAGAAATCAAGTGGCAGTGCCAGACTTGTAATGACAACTATTATGGGAATGGTCTTCGGATAATTTATTGGAGTTTCATTCCCATCTATTTCTATTAGTAAGGTATGCTGGCAAATTCTGTGAATAAACCTGTGTTGCACAAGACACCTATCATCTATTTGATTCATTGTGAAATCACGCAGATTAACTTACCTTCAAGCATTATATCATCTCTTAATGTAGCCTTCAAAGACGATCATCATAGATCTATTAGTGACCACATACCTGAAAATCGTGTTTTAACTAATACTGCACCTCCAAAGGTACCTTTTCTTTTGAGATTTATTTCTTCAAAATTTTCTTTTATTGCTTGCATCATAAATTCTAAAGCAGCTCCCATTTATAGGATCAACTATAAGCCATTGGTTTTTCTTTGTTTTATTACATCGGATATACTTATTTGCAACCAAAATATAATACACGAATTAGAAATACTCTCAAAAGCTAATGCCAAAATTCAATTGATCTATGGATAGATTTGCTGAATCTCTAAGTTATATTTCTATTACAATCTCAAAACATAAATTCAACATAACAACGTTGAAGTTTGGGGATGAAGGCATTTTTAGCAAATTCAAGGTAAATGAAGCTTGGCTCACCCAATGAAACTTGGCACACACGACCGCCTATGCATGAGAGACTTGTGGGAGAAGACGGGACTCGAATCGGATTTCCGGTTGGGGAGTTAGAGTCGGATTTCACTCTAGACAAACTAGTTTCATAAGAAACTTAGAATTTGAGGTGTTGACGTCCCAAAATCACCAAACAACGTTGGATTAGCACGAAACTGCCACACATGACCGCCTAGGCACGATAGACTTGTGGGAGAAGACGAGGCTCGAATCAGGTTCCCGGTTTGGAAGATAGAGCCGGGTTTCACTCTAGGCAAACTAGTTCCTTAAGAAACTTGAATTCGAGGTGTTGACGCCCCAAAATCACCAAACGGCGTTGGATTAGCACGAAACTTGGCACACACGACTGCCTAGGCACGAGAGACTTGTGAGAGAAGATGAGGCTCGAATTGGGTTCTCGGTTTGGGAGTTAGAGCGGATTTCACTCTAGGCAAACTAGTTCCTTAAGAAACTTGAATTCGAGGTGTTCATGCCTCAAAATCACCAAATGGTGTCGGAATTGCATGAAACTTGGCACACACGACTGCCCTGGCACGAGAGACTTGTGGGAGAAGACGGGGCTAGAATCGGGTTCCCGGTTTGGGAGTTAGAGCCGGATTTCACTCCAGGCAAACTAGTTCCTTAAGAAACTTGAATTTGAGGTGTTGACGCCCCAAAATCACCAAATGGCGTTGGAATAGCATGAAACTTGACACACACGACTGCCTAGGCACGAGAGATTTGTGGGAGAAGACGGGACTCGAATCAGGTTTCCGATTTGGGAATTAGCATCGGATTTCACTCTAGGAAAACTAGTTCCTCAAGAAACATGAATTCGAGGTGTTGACTCCCCAAAATCACCAAATCGCATCAGAATAGTACGAAACTTGGCACACTGTAGACGTTCCCGAACGCCCCGGGAGGACGAGTCCCGTTCTGTTCATTTTGGGCTCGCTACAGTTCAAGACTCTCAAATTGTCATGGTTCTTAATCTGAACCAAAGAGTCCAAATCCGGCAAATCGTTTTGGAAAACAGATTTGTAGAAAAGAAGTGCCAAACATGGACTGCTTTGCCAGATACAGAGTCGCCACCTAAATATTTTATTTTGGAAAATTTAGGAAACCCTGACTCGATGCCAAACGCCACGTGTCCATCATCACCAAAGTTGCCTCGGCTCGGAAACTTGGGTACGATTGGGGAAGGTTAGCTATGAGCACCCCCTCTCGCCCGATCAAAGATCGCCTCTACTAACCGTGATATCTGTTTTTGAAAACGTTATGTGTTCTTATTTCGGTTATTAGCCTAGATTTACTATGTTATGCGCACAGCAAACAAGTATAGACCAAATCGCCTAAATTGGAACAAAACATTGCATGTTTTTTTGAAAATGGTTTGCTACTCGCAAGTAGGCTAAACTGCAAGTTTTGCCACCCTCAAGTGGGCTTTAGAAAAGATGGTTTTGCCACTATCTAGTGGGCTTAAAACTCTCAGTTTTAACACATTATTCCAATTTAGGTAATTCAACCTCCACCCACAGGCATTCGAGCAGTTATATCACATAAGCAAGTAGCCTCATGGTAAGCATGCTGTCATGGCAACACTCACATGCATGCAAGGATGCTAAAACATAAATGCTCACCGAGTACTCCAAGCCAAAAAAGAAACTAGTTAGTAATCATATGCATGATCCTAGTTCATGTTAAGATGGCAAATGCAACACATGCAAGATGCAGCTACAATAGGCTTGGCTAATCTATGGATGACATATGATGATGCTACAACTAACACGTATTCAACTTGGAATTGAAATACAATGCAGTTAGTATGATGCGCCGAGCCCGGTGCATGCAAGACAAATGTATGGATGCACGCATGCATAGCATAAGGTATGCTAAATCAAATATGACCTAATGCTAACCATCAAAAGCAGATAAGTAAAAGGGAGAAAGAAGTGGGAGTAGGAAGACATGCACACACGCACCCACACTTATTACAAGTTAGCCCTCACTCGGAGGGACCGAAAGAATAATACAATTTAACTAACTAACAGGCTAATTAAATATTACAGACCACCTAATTAATTAAGCAAATTAATTAACATAATTTAAGCAATAAACAGCCTCGGGAATAGGGTCTAATGCGATGCGTGCTCGATTCCGCTCGGATGTCACTGCCATGCACAAGCTGCCTCTGCTTTGACTGTTCTGCTTCTCTGAAGACTGCACAAGTCCCAGGGTTGCTTCCCCGAATGTTGTGGAACACCACCGGCTAAGGGAATTGGTCACTGGCCATGGAGAATGGTCACCGGACACAAATTAATCCATCAGCTGCTTATGGATGGGCGGTCGGCACTTTAGATGGCCGGCCGGCCAAATCTTCCGGCAGAATCTGTTTTTGACAGTAGCAGAGGGCAAAACATAGCATGGCAATGCATTTCAAGCAATGTATGCACCAATCACACCCCTTATCATATTCATGACTCAAAGGGATATGAATCTCGATTCTCGGACCACCAATCTCGCATTTCCATGCATGATGGCCCAAGGAACCAAGTATGCATTTTGATATGGAATGCAATGCACATAATCAAGCAATAGGGGGGGCTCAACCTCTATCATACTCAACTCAAGAGGTGAAGCATGCATGCCAATGCAATGCATGCTAGCTATGGAGGCTAGTATGCAACATGGCAATGCAATGTGTAATGTAGGTTAGGCACACAACCTAAGTAAAGAAGCATGTAAGGCATGAAGCAATGCGACCTACAAGTATGCAAGACACAATATGGACGTTCAAGCATGCAAGCAAGCATGTGACTTCATTCAGTCATGCAACAACACACTAGTATGCAACAACACACAAGGTGAGCATGCAACAACATGCAAAGGGGTGAACTTAAACTAATTTGGACAACCCTCTACTAGGTCCAAAACAGTGGCCAAGGCATGAAAACACACACACAAATATGCATCAACAAGGGCCTAAACATGGAGCATAAGCCATCAACTCTTCAAAGCATGAAAGGGATGGAAAATGCAAGCATATAAGCACATCGTGAGGTGTGAAATAACATACCAAGTGATTCCAAACCACTGAAACAAAGCAAAGATGGCACGCTAGAGAGGCCAAAGCTTAAGGCATTCAAGAGGGATTGCATGGTAGCTATACAAAGCAAGAAATGAATGACTAAAATGACCTAAAACAATCCCTTAGCACATCAAAATATGCATGTAAGCTTCAAAAAGCTTAGCCAAAACACATGAGCATGGTAGTTTAAATGCTATGCATGTATTGAGGCAAATCATGGCATTACAAGGCATGTATGCTAAGAAAGCATGGTGTACCAAAACCAACAAAAAACAGAGCTATATCATGAGATAATAAGCATAAATATCAGTCAAGGAATGGCTAACATGAACCTAAACATGATGCTCACTAAAGAGGCAAAAATGGCCCTTTTCAAGGACAACAAGGAGAGGGGGTGGCCCTCTCCTTCTTAGGACCTCAAGGTACCATCCTCATCACTGAAATCCCTCAAGATTTCAGTCGTGAGGAGGCCCAAATACAATGGTCCCGGAGCTCAACCGAAATGGCACAAAACAAGGGCCAAACAAGCCTTAAGAGGGGTCAAACAACCCCAAAGCTTAAAACACCCTTAAGAAACTATTTAGGGCAGATAAAAACAAGACTTTTCAATGTTATATGTTAAGCTCGAAAATAGTTGCAAGATAGGCAAAAAGACTATGCAAGAATGGGGAATAAAGGATGAAGTTCTTAGCCTTGATGACCCTCTTCACAAACAATGGTCCAGCAGCTTCTCTAAGCTCAAAACCAGCCAAAAATTTCAAGAACAGCCTCTTAGTACCTCTGTAGTTAAAAGAAGGTGTGATGGTGGGTGTTTATGCACAAAAGTAAGACAAAACACACACAAAACACAAAAGAGATGGAGATATAGATATAGGATAGATACACAACTCAAACCCTAAAACTAGAACCCTCTGAAAATATTGTCCAACCTAAAAGAGGGAGAAGAGGCCCCCCTTTATAGAACTTCCCTCTTGTAAAGCTTCTCAAGTAAGCCATCCAAGAGGGAAATCCCTCCATACATGTATGAAGGGGAGCAAAGAGTATGCCAGCTAGCACAGCTGGCACAAAAAATATCTGCAAAAGTAAATGAATAGTGATCGGCCAGCCAAAAATGCAATTCGACCAAAATAGATGCCCGGTCGACCATCCATAGTGCCGGCTGGCCAAACATTTGGCCGGTGGAAGCAAAACACAGCCGGTGGCCTCAAGCCATGGCCGGTGATGTGTGGGGATGGCTCACAAGCCATTCCCTGCCCCTCCAAGGCAAAACACAAGTGTTTGGTGCAAAACCAGACACAAAACAGTCGAGTCGAGAGGTCCGGAGGCGAGGCGCGTAGCCGAGACCTCCGGGAACTCAAGATGAACACAAACAAGGATGATCACCGGGTGTTCAAGCGGTGACGTCCAAGTCTTGAGGACGGCCAAAAATGGGGTGTCTACAGTTGCCCCTCTTTGACAGAACTCGAAAGTCATAACAATGACGGGAGTGAGTGTCAAAGCCTAGAGACGACCCATTTTTGACAAGGCCGAAGACTTTAGACAAACATACAAGCTACAGATAAGGTATGCGCCCGAAGGCGGGGGCAAAATGCAACTAACAATGCAAGAAGCCGAACATAACTTATGATCATGCAAAGAAAGCTGTAACGAATCATAACATGCAACAGTTTTAAGCAATCAACACAAATCCAACTACATTACAATGCAGAAAGGATGTAAGAGGATCATGTAATTCTCGCTACGTTTCACGCGGAGAATACAATACCTGTCCGGCTCGTCTGGTTGCACCAGCCTCAAATGAACCGTGCATACAATATCGTGCCTAAAAGAGAAAGAAAACTTAACAGGTATGATATCGTTAGCACCATGCATAACATGCAAAATGATATGCAATATATACAAAACTATGTACAATAATGCAAAAGAAAATGCAATGTAATTAAATCATGATCCAATCATGAGTGGTTCAAAACCACACGAATGTCAAATAGATTGATGGAGGTAACAAGTCCGTCTACCATAGAAAAGGTGCTGCAACCCTCAAAGCGCGTACACATGCAGAACTATGAGTGATGTAGACGGACGCAAGAACAAGTAATTGGATGGAATGACATAAGTGGGGAATGATCCGCTAACAAAAGAACATGATCCTAATGCAGGATGCAAAAATTACACTACAATGTAATATGTATGATGGATATGGCGCGTGGGCCAAACCAAATCTTGCCTAGGAAAGGCATGGACACAAACAAACCACGTCTAACATAGAACGGTCATACAGAACTCTGAGTGCATAGACGTGAAAAGTATGGGCACATACCAGTCCAAGCTCAACAAGGAAAGGTGCAAACCCTAGATGGAGGTGATGCAATGAATGCATGCAAGCTACAATGCAACATCTATAATATGCAATGGCATGGATATAGTGGCATGCGTGACATATGCAATATATTACAATGAAATGCATGACATATGCATGTTGTTGTTTTTTTTTTTTTTGGTTTTGCTTGAAATGCATGTTGATGCATGCTGATGTAAACGCGTGACAACGCACGTCTTGTGATATGCATGACAATGCAAATGATCTTGAATGTGCGACCACGTGTGTCGCTCGAAATGCTTATGAACTCAAATGGGCGACGACGCGCATCGCTTGAAATGCATGTGAACTTGAATATGCGACGACGCGAGTCGCTTGAAATACATGTACAATGCAACTTACCAAAAGTCGTTCGGGTACGACAAACACCGAAGGACTTGCACCTTCAGAGGATTTAAGGTCTCCTAGACCGAGCCTATTTAAGGTCTCGCCAGACCATGGCGAATGCACAACAATGCAAGCATAATGACGTATAACTCAACACGTGTTTGCAAAACAACGTATGTGGGGAAACTTTCATATCTTAAAAGAGACAAAAGGATACAAAAAGGATACACCTTGCACATATTCGAGTGCCATGCACAGAAGACACGGTCCGAGGTCAAAACGGAGGCCGGTTGAGCTTCGGAAAGGCACTGTCTTGCACTATCTTGAGAAATAAATGCCCCAAACTATACATCTGACCGAAACAAGGTTATAGGAGGCTCACCGGCCATCAGGGGAGGTCACCGGCCATCAAAACAACCCACCGGCCAAATATTTGGCCGACCGGCCAAAAATGTAGCCGACCTGACAAATGTTGCTGAATCGGGGCAGTTTTGACTTTTCGCCTTGGGTCTTTTAAAATAGGGTTTCAAACCCTATTTTTTTACTTCCCTCTAGCCGAAATTTCATCCCCTCTCTCTCTAGAGCATTTTCCCCTCTTCCCTTCCCCGTTTTCTTGCGTTTCACGCCTGTTTCATCGTTTGATTCGCGAAGTTCATCGCGTTTCGAACACTTTCATCCGATCGAAACTTCATTTCGGTGTAGTTTTTTTCAATTTCCACCTCTTGGAGTTTGTTTCTCCCAAGTTTTTCTTGATTTCATCACATTTTCCACATTTCGGCTTTTTCAGCCATTTTCCACCCTCCCGGGGTTGACTTTTTTTTGACCTTTCGTATTCTAGCCCTGTTTTCACTTTTCGGGCCATTTCCTCATTTTCTCTGAGATGGCAGACGATATTCCACAGGGCGGGACTCCCCCGGATCACGAGACTGACCCAGAGGCTGAGCTCCTCCCCTTGAGCGTCTGCCCGTTCGACCCGGCGACCTACTAGCCGGCGATCCACGTCATGCCTCCCGACAGACTTCGCTAGTTTCGGAGCTTTGATAGAGTGATGCCTCTAGAGCTTCTCTTGCGTGAGCCTACATCTCATCTGTCCTTTGGCGCTTCCGAGGTAACATTCCTTTCTCTGTTTTACTTTTCGCGACGTAGAACACTTAACCGCCAACTGCCATAGCTGATTATATTCTTTAATTGCTTAGCTCAGATACACTAATGCACTGTATACTGTAGTTAACTGTGAACACACTTGCAACTGATATCTGTTTGAAACTGACACGTGCACACACACTGCATTTGCCCTGAACCACTCAAACACGCTGGCACATCACATGTTGTAGTTCACTGCGAGCACACCAGTATCCGGTACCTATTTGAATCTGAACAGGTGCACACACGTTATATCTGTACTGAACCACTCAAACAGGCTGACACATCACACGTTGTAGTTCACTTTAAGCACACCGGCAACCGATAGTTGTTTGAATCTGAAAATACGCATACATGCTATATTTGCCTGAATTCTGAATGCCTTTGAAAACTGGTATATTTAGCATCGCTTCGCAATTGTTTGTTTGAAAACAGGGAGATTCCCATACCCCGAGACTGGTACGCTGAGCTACCCAATGCGGTTCGCCACATCGTAGATCAGGCCGGCTTCGGCGCATTCTGCAGAGGACTATCCAGACTTACCACGAGTAGGCCTCTCCTCGCCGCTCTAGCGGAGAGGTAGTGGGATACCACCGATTCCTTTCACTTCTCTACTACGGGAGACATGACAATGACTCCCTACGACTTCTCGATGCTCACCAGCATCGGGATAGGGGGTGATCCGATCCCCTTTGATACCAACATGGACGAGTAGGAGGCCGCTCAGACATATTTGCTTGGCGAGGTGCCACCTCTCGCATGTCTTGGCTTCGTCCGATATTCCTGGTTTGAGGTCCAGTTCAGGGTCCAGTCAGCTTTAATCGAGGAGGCTCTAATGACCCAGGAGGCGGTGGAGCAGTACGCCCGCGGCTTTCTGATGTTTCTGCTAGGGACGACTATTTTCGCCGACCGGGCGAATACCATGCCCCTCTACATGCTCAGCGCTTTAGTGGATGTCACACAGATCCTGCGCTATGACTGGGGTGGCGCCGCTCTGGCTACACTTTACAGCAACATGAGCTCAGCTTCCCGTGGCAGTGGATAGTTGCTCGGGGGTTATTGGCACGCTTGGGAGGTACGTATCCTTTTTCTTCTTAACATTTCATTTCTGCTTTCTATTATCTGTACTCTGTACTGTACTCTGTACACTGCACACACTGTGGCCTGCTTTACACTGACTGTATACTGTACACACGGCACACACATACTCTGCTTTACACTGACTGTACACTGCTCACACTGTACACTCTGCTCAATACACTGCACACGGCTCTGCTATCTCTGTTTTATTCCGTATTTTGCTTTATCTGATAAGCATACTGGTATTTCTTCTACAGTTGTGGGTCTACGCCTACTTTCCGAGACTCACCCCCGTGCCAGATGCGGAGACCCCTTTCCGCGTTCCATTTTTGCGCCGTTTCGATGGGCGGTGCGTGCGGAGGCCTCGGGAGACGTTTAGCTTCTTCCGCCGCTATTTTGACACCATCACTCCCGCAGAGGTATGTTTTACTTGCAGTTCATTTAAGCTTCGCTTTACACTGTATTGTCAATAATAATAGATAACAATTTGTATTTCATTTTCAGATCACCTGGCAGCCTTGGGCTCCATTGCCAGCCATGATTCGGGATTGGTTTGTCGGTGCTGAGGAGACCTCGTGTTTTCGGATTTTTCTGGAGGGCCCGGTCTGTCGAGCTTGGTACCTGGGCGAGCGTTTCCTATGCCAGACCCTAGGGTTACCAGAGCAGATAGTCCCGGTTCACCCTCCTGAGCATATGAGGGATACCGAGAGATTAACCGCCGAGCAGATGGCCGACTACACGATCTGCTGGGATGCGACCCGCTTCAGAGGCATGGGCGACTACAGAGAGTACGTGCAGACGTATGTTATGTGGCCTCTGAGCGGCGGCCGTCGAGTTGAGGGAGAGAGGCCCACGGCGCCGGCAGCTAGGGCGGGAGCGGGGGCTGGGGCAGGAGCATCGAGGAGAGCTCGGGTCTGCGGCAGGGGTGGAGTTCAGAGAGGGCGGGGGGGGTGGCTGGCCTGCACTGCCCACTTCATTGACATACAAAGGGCAGGGTGGGGCGACCTACCAGATCCCCTTTGCTCCTCCTCCGGCTGACCACGAGTTGGTCGGTTTCCATGACTTGCCTCCGGTATGCATTACTACATTTTATGCATCTTGTATTGGCATTTCATTTCAGTTTATTTGATATTTCGCAGAATACTGATGCATTTGATACTTTTGCAGGCTTCTTTCGAGTATAACCGGCAGTCCATGGAGCTGAATGCCTCCATGATGGGGATGTTGCAGTGGACTTTCGACCTCCTGGCCCTCTATAGTATTCCGGTATGTTCTTCTGATCACGGTCTCAAACCTTACACATAAGCCGCTTCACCTAATCTGCTGCACAACACAACACTTGATAAGCTGCTCACGGCATTCATACACTGTACTCATACACTGCATTCTGCACTGATAAACTGCTCACGGCATACTAATGCGTTTGCCTCTTATACTTTTCAGCCTCCTTTCCAGATTCCCACTGTGGGAGGTGTTCCAGCCAGGCCTTCTATTCCTGCCGGAGGAGATGGAGAGAGCAGAGTATTTCTCCGCACCAAGGCGGGGCGCACTCACGTCGGGGGTAGCTCACGGGCTCCAGTCCCTGATGACGATAATGTGGAGTCGGAGGCGGAGGCGGAGGCAGAGTAGTCGTCGGAGGAGGCCGGAGACGGCTCGGACTCGGGCTCAGATGACAGCGCTGACGACGCTCCTGGACCTTCGTCCAGGAAGAGGACTAGGACGGACTCCCAGGCCTGAGATCCTTTGTCATTGATCCAGATTTTTGCTATTTTTTTTTTCTTCTTCTTGTTTTTGTACTTTTTTGTTGGTGACTAGGGTACCTTGTACTGCCACATGCAGATTTTGTTTTCAAAGCCATGTACTTGAAATAGACGGTGAAATGAAACAAACTTTTTATCTAAAAGAAAAGGTGTTACATTTATACATTTCTATATATTGCGTTGCATTGCATCATGTTACATCTCAAATGAAATTGATTTGTTGTCTAAAAATTGAGCACTTGTATTGCAATAATCAGATGACTAACCAGCCGATAGCAAAAACACACCCCAGCAACCCACTGCTATATTCTAAACACACAGCCCATGCTCTGCTGGGGATCAGACTACATACAGCCCATAACATAATGCTTGGTTCATTTCGCACATAGCGGATCCTGAACAAATAGCCCAAATCTGACAAGACGGACTATAAAGGTTGAATCTGCTGAAGTCGAAGCACACTCAGATGCCCCAAATTTTCCCTTTTCTTCTTTTGCTTCGCATAAATGTGGAGAATGGTGTAGCATTCTGAGCTTAAACGATTTTAACTTTTGAAATTAAAATAATAAAAAAAAAGGTTTTCAACCGGGGTACCGAGCCTACAACTGAACACAGCGAGAAAGATTCAACAAAAGGGTACACGACCTGAACACAACGAGACACACTCGGAGAAGACTCAAAACAGAAGTCGAGGTAGACAAATCAAAAGAAAAGGCACGACACACGGACGTATTTACAAAAGACCAAAAGACCTCAGATCTCGAGGAGCCATTTCCTCCGGGTATATTTACCACCATTTTCGATTTGTGATTCTCACAGCACTCAGCCCTCATGCTCCTTTTTTTTTCTTTTCTCTTTTTCTCTTTTTTCTTCAAAACCCTTTTCCTCACTTTTCTCTCGACTTACACCTCTCTATTCTTTATTCTCTCATTTTTCATCCCTCCCCAGGGTGGTTGATAGATGAATAGGAAGTTGTGGGTTCACGCCCAACAGTATCAGCTCGCGGCTACTCCTTCTGGTGACGTCTATTAGAGGTTCCGGATGGGGAATGAAGTATCCTGACCTACTCCGATTTATGCTTCGTACTTGGCTTGATACCTCGTTGCTTGGGGGTTGTGAGAGCTTTCTCCCCTGTTGCGGTCAACTTCAGTTGTGCCCTTCTTGGCAAGTATGTTGGCAATGGAGGAAAGACAAGAAGCCCAACTCAACTGTGCCCCTAGTTCATCATTATGACCATTTTTGTTTTGGTTTTCTACTAAAACAATTTTGACCAATATGAGAGTTAGATTAACACACTTGTTCGATTTTTGATTTGAAAACCATGCAAGTCAGGCTATGAGCACTGAAAATTTTCCTTTTTTGGGTCCCAGAAAATGGTCCAGTTTTGAAAAATAAAACAATTTTTGAGAAAACTAATCATCCTCAGTAAAAATTCTCAAAAATTATTTTTTTTTTGGCAAACAGCCGCCGCCCAACGAGCGCGGAACTCACTCTCGAGATGCACAACCTCGGATCGGAGGCAATGGAAAATTGGCCCTTGTTTGAAGGACGCTGCACGGCAATGGAAAGTTGCCCCTGGTTTGAACGGCGACTCATGGCAGCGGAAAGTTGCCCCTTGTCTGGATGATGCCGCAGCATATTGTAAACGGTCCTCACTAGTGATGATCACGACCGAACTTTCTCGGATACAGAGAAGACGAAGATGGTCAAAACCAATATATGGACACAGTCACTTTGAAGGTGTTGGGGGCTGGACTTCGAGATGAAGTTGCCTACGTATCCGGTTGTCACAACCGAACTATCGGATTCGGGGAGGGCAAGAATAATCAAAACCATTACATGGACTGAGGCGCTATGAGAGCGTTGGGGGCTGGACTTCAGGACGAAGTTGCCTACGTATCCCAAACATGGGAATCAAGCTTTACGTAGTTCCGATTAAGGTACACTCGGGTATTTTAACCTTCACTTTTTAGGCTCTAACTTTTGCCAAGGCGCCTGATACGGGTTTTCGACCTTGCGAGCTTTTCTTTCCTTTTTCTTTGTTCCCTTTCTTTTTTTTTCTCTCTTTTGTATATTTTTTCTTTCTTTTTTTATATATATTTTCTTTTGCTCTAACTTTTGCCTGGGTCGCCCTTCCGGGTTTTCGGCCCAACGAGCCGCTCAAAGGGTAAAAGTGTAACAAGTCTATGCCAAATGGTTTTAGGGTTTTGAAGCCATCCATATCCAGGAGAGTGGCTGTTGCATTGACTTACTGAAGGACCCATCTTCGGCTCTTCGAGCAAATCGGACATTTTTGCCCCTAGTTTGGAGGGGTGCTTCTATTCTTGCTTTACAGGCTACTTCTGATAAGATCTGATCTTCTTGATCTGACTTTGGTGCCTCTTGTTCGAGGGCTGCTTCCAATCTGGCCACACAGGCCTCTCTTGATGGTCGATCGTTGAACACTCCGAATTGTGGTTCAAGTCTTTAAAACAAAGGCCCGAGTCTTGAGGCTGAGAGCGATCCTAAGCTGCATAATCTCAAGAGTGATTCCACACAGATCTTCGCAGGACCGCGCAAAACATTTTGTTTTTGAAAGTTTTTAAAGAAGCGACAAATCGCTCGCGCTGAAGATAGTGTGGAACCAATCTGAATCAAGCCAGGGTCCTTCTCAGTACTCACGCTGACAAGCATGATTTCAATCATTAAGGGCTTAGCACGCCTCTCTTTCTCTCAATTTGATCAAAGTTTGAAAAACCCGAGGAATTCCTTCCTCTTTGTTTTCACCGCAGTGTTCAAAAAGATTTGAAAAACTTAGGTCAATGCAATGATTTTCAGGGCACAAGAGAACAGGTGGAATGTGCTGCTGTTCCATTCAAGTCCCCTGGCACAACTAATTCAGAATAGTAGTAAGCATGGAAACATGATAGCCGCAGCTGTTTCATTCAGATTCCCTGGTTGCAACTGGCTCCACGACAGAGACAGACTCAAAAGAAAGCAAATGGGTAATTACAAAACAAAACGGTGTTCGAGGCAACAGCTTTGGAATCACCCGACATTCTATTCAAAGGGGTCCGACTCGCTACAACGAGACAGACCCATAAGCAAAAGGACTGACTCAAGACAATGAGACAGTCTCAAAACAAAACAAAAGACTGACCCGACACCCAAACCAGAATTTACAAAACTAGCATTCGCAAATGCTCTAAAAATGCGTGCCAGAAGCCACATCCAAAATACGCCGAGCGCCGCCCGCAGGTGGTTCACTTCCTGATTACATACTCGCAGTATCAGTATCCTCAAAATCCAATAACTGGGTAGTAACGGATTTGGCTGTGGTGGGCGGGAGGATAACTTCATTGTCGATCAAGTCTTGCACCTCATGACGGAGGTGAAAACAATTGTCGGTAGCATGACCGGTTTGCTGGTGCTATGCATAGTACAAGGCAGCATCATGTGTAGTAGGGAGATTCTTTGGGAGAGGCCGAGGCTCCAAGGGTTTAAGATGCCCCCTTTCAGCAAGGATCTGAAGTGCCTTTGACAATGGCATATAGAGAGCGTGAAAGACCCTGCGCCCTCAGGGCAGGTACTTTGAAGGTTGAGTATTCTTGCTAGGCGCACTAGCAAAAGGGTCGGCAAGCGCTGCCTTGGCTTTCTGATCTTTCCCAGGTGCAGGGTTGGGAGTGAAAGGAACTATTCTAGCATGACGGGGCCTATCCTGATTTCCTAACAGGCTTGTACTGCCTTCGGTTGGAGTGGGGAAAACATCATCCACAGCCTTAGCTACAACTGTGAATACCTGTTGTTTACTTATCCCCTCGGCTTTCAAAGCCTCGACTGCCCATAGCAGTTGTTCAATGGGATCGGCATCTGCCTTCATTTTGTTCTTGCCTCTGGCCTCATCCTGATTGAGGGTTTGGGTTGATGTTGATACGTCATTGTTATAGTTGGAGGCCACCTCGGTTTGGCTAAGTTCAATCACAATCCGTCCCAATAGTGGGGGCTCCTGTGGTACAAAATTCCCGGCATACGGTGTGGCTGGTGGCGAAGCTGACATTCCGTAAGCGAGATCCGCCACGGACCTCTGGAGGTCACCTATCATTCCCATCAATTCGAATGTGGTGGGCTCACGAGCCTGATACAACTGGGGGAGTCCTAGTGTTGTGCCAAGGTTGGTTGTGAGTTAATAATTGTGTGTGTGGAATGAGTTTGTAGTGTTGTTAGATTTTGGTGGAGTTTTGAGTGAAAAGAATCCCATGGGTAGACGCTTGAAGTGTTACTAGGGTGATGAATGGTTTGTGTTCTCAAGTGATGAGTGTACCACTACTAAGAAGTGTCTTGGGTGGCCGGGATCATGTGATCGCCATCGACCTATTCGGTCTTGTGTTGAATATAAGAGTGTGTTGGCCATCTAGGCGTGTGAATAGAATTCTTTTGGGAATGACATGTAGGTGCCTGAAGACCGGGAGCGGAAACTCTCGAGTGATTAGTTAAGTTGAGTGGTATCAAGGTGGGTGACAAATAGTCACTTTAGAATGGTTTAGATGCGGGTTACAAAGTTGAGACTTTGAAAAATTAATACGTTTTGGCTAGAAGGCGGCATGGTGCCGTGGGTTGTGCCTAGGGCATTAGACCTTGCGTTTGTGTGTGGTCATCAGTGCGCGCATCTCTGTGTAAGTTTTGAAGCCGTGAATCGAGGTAGGGTGTTAGCTTCTGTGTTGGGAATACTCATAGGTTTTTGGGTACCGATGCTCTTTTTGGCTAATGTTTGTGTTGGTACGGAACTTTCGGAGATTGGAAAGTTATATGTGTTGCATTGTTCCATTTAACACCGTGATTATTTATAATTGTTGTTGTATTGGAAGATGTGGTTGTCTCATTGTGAAAAACACTGTAAGTGTGATTGGGTGATGGTGGGAATTCACTAGGTGTTGTTGAGAAGATAAATTGGTAAGTGATTGTTGGCTTTTGAAAACTTTCATGGCATTTCTATTTCAACTAAAACTCATGGGGTGAGATTTTAAAGCTTGTTTTGGGGAAAATAATTACAAAATAAATTGCTTTTACTCGAAGTTTACAACACAAATCCTTCATTGGAAAATAGCACGAATTCAAGTAAAATTTTTGAGAAAATGTATAAATAAGAAAAAGATTTTTCTTTCAAGATGACAAGAACAATCCTTATTTTTAACTAGTTTATGTGATCATGCCGTTATCTTGTGTGAATAATAACTTGCGTGGTAATAATAATGTTATTGGCCAAACAGAATGGTGTAATTGTTGTATTATGTTAATTAATATTGTGGAAATGCTATGTTATGTTGTTACGGCTGTGGCATCGCTATGTGGGTGATGGGTGTTGTTGGTTAACGGCAGAGATCCGCTGGTTGTTACGGTGGAGCGGGAATTAAAATGAACGAATTTTGAATTTTTGCTTGAAAGGAAGAAAATACATTTTTGACATCTGACCGATGTGAGTTTGGAATACCTTTGAGAAAATGTTTTGCATGTAAATAGATGACTTTTACCAATAATTGAGAAAAAAAAAAAAGAAAAGAAAACCTTCTTTTGGAATTGAGTTGTTAATTATTGTACCCTTATGGTTATGATGGTGTAACCACTTTAATTGTATTTATAAATCTTGAGTATTGTATGTTCGGTTATGTGGATTGATGGGCGTTGCAAAAACTTGTTAGACCGGAGTCTTGTCTTGAGCCGAGTTTTGTTGTAACATTTTCCTTAAATGTGGTAACCAAGGATCTTATGGTGAAAATCTAGTTTCCATCTTGTTGGAGTGCTAAGCGTGGAGAGTGTTTGGGCTA
>NW_021024779.1:966001-1017226 GCF_004153795.1 Camellia sinensis | reverse complement strand
CAAAAATGAATGAAAACCGTTTGCAAAACGAATGCTCGGGGACCAAAACGCGCAGTTCGGGGTCCCGAAAATGGGCTGTTAAGCACCGAAAGTGGCATTCGGCCACGAAGTGGGCTTCTCAGCCCCCAGTGTCCCTCAAAAGGGAACAAATAGGAAGTATGCCAAAAATTAGAGCAATAGGAGATGTTTAAGCGGTCCCGAACCGAGGCACACGGCCAACGATCCCGAAAACCGGGAACCAGACTCCGAAATGGGCAAAATGGCCTACGGCCACCAAATGTAGCCTACAGACATTGAGAGATGGCCTACAGGACCTCTCCCTTCCCTCAGGAAAAGAAACAAAGAAAACTGAGTCTGGTTCGCAAACCGAGGCAAGGTACGAAAGAGGGTTCGGAAGTCCGGAGGCAGGGCTCACGGCCGCAACTCTGAAACTTCTGAACGAGCACATTATGCAACATCACCAAGTGCTCAATCGGTGACGTCTGAGTCTTAAGGTCGGTCAAAAATGGGGTGTCTACATAGGCGCAAGAGACTTGTGGTGGAAGACGGGACTCGAATCGGCTTCCCGGTTTAGGAGTTAGAGCCGGATTGCACTCTAGGCAAACTAGTTCTTTAAGAAACTTGAATTCGAGGTGTTAAATCTCCAAAATCATCAAACAGTGTCGGATTAGCATGAAACTTGGCACACACAAATGCCTAGGCACGAGAGACTTGTAGGAGGGATTCCGGTTTGGGAGTTAGAGCCAAATTACACTGTAGGCAAACTAGTTCCTTAAAAAACTTGAATTCGAGGTGTTAATGCCCCAAAATCACCAAACATTGTCGGATTAGCACAAAACTTGGCACCATGACCACCTAGCTACGAGAGACTTGTGGGACAAGACGAGGCTCAAATCGGGTTCCCGATTTGGGGAATAGAGCCAGATTTTACTCAAGGTAAACTAGTTCCTTAAAAAACTTGAATTCGAGGTGTCGATGCCCCAAAATCACCAAATAGTGTTGAAATAGCACGAGACTCGGCACACACGACCGCCTAGGCACGAGAAACTTGTGGTAGAAAACGGGACTCGAATCGGATTCCAGATTTGAGAGTCAGAGCCAGATTTCAGTGTAGGCAAACTAGTTCCTTAAGAAATTTTAATTCGAGATGTTGACGACCCAAAATCACCAAACGGCATTAGATTAGCATGAAACTTGGCACACACAACCTCCTAGGCATAGGAGACTCGTGGGAGAAGACGGGACTCGAATCGGGTTCCCGGTTTGGGAGTTAGAGTCGGTTTTCACTGTAGGCAAACTAGTTCCTTATGAAACTTGAATTTGAGGTGTCGACGTGCCAAAATCACCAAATGGCATCAGAATAGCACAAAACATGGCACCCACGACCGCCTAGGCATGGGAGACTTATGGGAGAAGACGGGACTCGAATCGGGTTCTTGGTTTGGGAGTTAGATCCTAATTTCAGTCTTGACAAACTAGTTCCTTAAGAAACTTGAATTCGAGGTGTTGATGCCCCAAAATCACCAAATGGTATCGAAATGGCACGAAACTTGGCACACATGACCGCCTAGGCACGAGAGACTTGTGGGAGAAGACGGGACTCGAATCGGGTTCCGGGTTTGAGAGTTAGAGCCAGATTTTAGTCTAGGCAAACTAGTTCCTTAAGAAATTTTAATTTGAGGTGTTGACGCCCCAAAATCACCAAACGGCATCGGATTAGCATGAAACTTGGCACACACGACTGCCTAGGAGCAGCAGACTTGTGGGAGAAGACGGGTCTAGAATTGGGTTCCCGGTTTTGGAGTTATAGTCGGATTTCACTCTAGGCAAACTTATTCCTTAAGAAACTTGAATTCGAGGTTTTGACACCCCAAAATCACCAAACGACGTCGGATTAGCACGAAACATGGCACACACGACCGCCTAGACACGAAAGACTTGTGGCGGATAACGGGACTCGAATCAGGTTCTTAGTTTGGGAGTTAGAGTCGGATTTCACTCTAGGCAAACTAGTTCCTTACGCAACTTGAATTCAAGGTTTTGGTGCCCAAAATCACCAAACGACATCGAATTAGTACAAAACTTGGCCCACACAACCACCTTGGAACAAGAGACTTGTGGCAAAAGACGGGACTCGAATCGGGTTCTCGGTTTGGGAGATAGAGCCGGATTTCCCTCTAGGCAAACTAGTTCCTTAAGAAACTTGAATTCGAGGTGTTGACGCCCTGAAATCACTGAATGGCATCGGAATAGCACGAAACTTGGCACACACGACTGCCTAGGCACAAGAGACTTTTGGCAGAAGATGGGACTCTAATCGGGTTCTTGGTTTGGGAGTTAGCGTCGGATTTCACTCTAGGCAAACTAATTTCTTAAGAAACTTGAATTTGTGGTGTTGACGCCCCAAAACCACCAAATGGCGTCAGCATAGCAGGAAACATGGCACACATGACTGCCTAGGCACGAGAGACTTGTGGGAGAAGACGAGACTCGACTCGAGTTCCCGATTAGGGAGTTAGCGTTGGATTTCACTCTAGGCAAACTAGTTGCCTAAGAAACTTGAATTCGAGGTGTTGACGTGCCAAAATCACCAAATGGCGTCAGAATAGCATGAAACAAGGCACACAGGACTGCCTAGGCACAAGAGATTTGTGGGAGAAGACGGGACTTGAATCAGGTTGTCGATTTCAGAGTTAGAGCCGAATTTTAATCTAGGCAAACTAGTTCCTTAAGAAATTTGAATTCAAGGTGTTGATTCCCCAAAATCACCAAACGACATCGGATTAGCACAAAACTTGGCATACACGACCCCCTTGGCATGGTAGATTTGTGGGAGAAGACGGGACTCGAATCAGGTTCCCGTTTGGGGAGTTAGAGTGGAATTTCACTCTAGGCAAACTAGTTCCTTAAGAAACTTGAATTAGAGGTGTTGATGGCCCAAAATCATCAAACGGCATCAGATTACCACGAAACTTGGCACACACAATCGCCTAGGTATGAGAGACTTGTGGGAGAAGAACGGGCTCGAATCGGGTTCCCGATTTGGGAAGCTGAGCTGGATTTCACTCTGGGCAAACTAGTTCCTTAAAAAACTTGAATTCGAAGTGTTGCCGCCCCAAAATCACCAAATGAGGTTGGATTAGCATGAAACTTGGCACACATGACCCCCTGGGCACGAAAGACTTGTGGGAGAAGACAGGGCTTGAATCGGGTTCTCGGTTTGGGAGATAGAGTCAGATTTCACTCTAGGCAAACTAGTTCCTTAAGAAACTTGATTTCGAGGGGTTGACACCCCAAAATCACCGAATGGCACTTGATTAGCACGAAACTTGGCACACACGACCGCGTAGGAACGAGAGACTTGTAGGAGAAGACGGGGCTCAAATTGCGTTCTCTATTTGGGAGTTAGATCCAGATTTCACTGTAGGCAAACTAGTTCCTTAAGAAACTTGAATTCGAGGTGTTGACACTCCAAAATCACCTAATGGTGTCGGAATTGCATGAAACTTGGCACACAAGACCGCCTAGGCATGAGAGACTTATGGGAGAAGACGAGGCTTGAATCGGGTTCCTAGTTTGGGAGTTAGAGCCGAATTTCACTCTAGGCAAACTAGTTCCTTAAAAAACTTGAATTCGAGGTCTTAACGCCCCAAAATCACCAACTAGAGTCAGAATGGCACGAAACTTGGCACACACAACTGCGTAGGCATGAGAGACTTGTGGGAGAAGATGAGACTCGAATCAGATTCCCGGTTTGAGAGTTAGCACTGGATTTCACTCTAGGCAAACTAGTTCCTTAAGAAACTTGAATTCGAGGTATCGACGTCCCAAAACCACCAAATGGTGTCGGAATAGCATGAAACTTGGCACACATGATTGCCTAGGCACAAGAGACTCGTGGGAGAAGACGGGACTCGAATCGGGCTCCTGGTTTGGAAGTTAGAGCCAGATTTCACTCTAGGCAAACTAGTTCCTTAAGAAACTAGAATTCGAGGTGTTAACGCCCCAAAATCACCAAATGGCATCGAAATAGCACGAAACTTGGCACACACATTTTCCTTGGCACGAGAGACTTGTGGGAGAAGGCGGGACTCGAATTGGGTTCCTGGTTTGGGAGTTAGCGCCGAATTGCACTCTAGGCAAACTAGTTCCTTAAGAAACTTGAATTCGTGGTGTTGATGCCCCAAAATCACCAAATGGCGTCGAAATAACATGAAACTTGGCACACACGACCACCTAGGCATGAGAGACTTGTGGGCGATGACAGGATTCGAATTGGGTTCCTGGTTTGGGAGTTAGAGCCGGATTTCAGTTTAGGCGAACTAGTTCCTTATGAAATTTTAATTCAAGGTGTTAACGTCCCAAAATCAACACACGGCGTTGGATTAGCTTGAAACTTGGCAAACACGACCGGCTAGGCGTGAGAGACATGTGGAAGAAGAGGGAACTCATATCGGGTTCCCTGTTTGGGAGTTAGAGTCGGATTTCACTCTAGGCAAACTAGTTCCTTAAGAAACTTGAATTCGAGATTTTGGGGCCCCAAAATCACCAAACGACATCGGATTAGCACGAAACTTGGCCCACACAACCGCCTTGGCACAAGAGACTTGTGGCAAAACACGGGACTCGAATCGGGTTCCCAGTTTAGGAGTTAGAGCCGGATTTCCCTCTAGGCAAACTAGTTCCTTAAGAAACTTAAATTCGAGGTGTTGACACCCCGAAATCACCGAATGTCATCGGAATAGCACGAAACTTGGCACACATGACTGCCTGGGCACGAGATAATTTTGGCAGAAGACGAGACTCTAATCGGGTTCTCGGCTTGGGAGTTTGCGTCGGATTTCACTCTAGGCAAACTAGTTCCTTAAGAAACTTGAATTCGAGCTGTTGACGCCCCCAAAACCACCAAATGGTGCCAGCATAGCACGAAACTTGGCACACATGACTGGCTAGGCACGAGAGACTTGTGGGAGAAGACAGGACTCGACTCGAGTTCCCAATTACGGAGTTAGCGCCTGATTTCACTCTAGGCAAGCTAGTTGCTTAAGAAACTTGAATTCGAGGTGTTGACGTCCAAAAATCAGCAAATGGCGTCGGGATAACACGAAACTTGGCACACACGACCGCCTAGGCACGAAGACTTGTGGTAGAAAACGAGACTCGAATCGGGTTCACAGTTTGGGAGTTAGAGCTGAATTTCAGTCTAGGCAAATTAGTTCCTTAAGAAATTTGAATTTGAGGTGTTGACCCCCAAAATCACCAAATGGAGTCAAATTAGCACGAAACTTGGCACACACGACCGCCTAGGTACGACAGACTTGTGGGAGAAGACGGGACTCGAATCAGGTTCCCGGTTGGGGAGTTAGAGTGGAATTTCACTCTAGGCAAACTAGTTCCTTAAGAAACTTCTATTCGAGGTGTTGACACTCCAAAATGACCAAATGGTATCGGAATAGCACGAAACTTGGCACACATGACCGCCCAGGCACGAGAGACTTGTGGGAGAAGATGAGGCTTGAATCGGGTTCCTAGTTTGGGAGCTAGAGCCGGATTTCACTCTAGGCAAACTAGTTCCTTAAGAAACTTGATTTCGAGGTGTTAATGCCCCAAAATCACCAACTGGATTCGGAATAGCACGAAACTTGGCACACACGACTGCGTAGGCATGAGAGCCTTGTGGGAGAAGACGAGACTCGAATCGGGTTCCCGGTTTGGGAGTTAGAGCCGAATTTCACTCTAGGCAAACTAGTTCCTTAAGAAACTTGAATTCGAGGTGTCGACGGCCCAAAATCACCCAATGGTGTCGGAATAGCATGAAACTTGGCACACACGATTGCCTAGGTACAAGGGACTCGTGGGAGAGATAGGACTCGAATCGGGCTCCTGGTTTGGGAGTTAGAGTCAGATTTCACTCTAGGCAAACTAATTCCTTAACATACTTGAATTCGAGGCGTTAACGCCCCAAAATCACCAAATGGCATCAGAATAGCACGAAACTTGGCACACACATTTGTCTAGGCACGAGAGACTTCTGGGAGAAGACAGAACTCGAATTGGGTTCCTGGTTTGGGAGTTAGCTCTGAATTTCACTCTAGGCAAACTAGTTTTTTAAGAAACTTGAATTCGAGGGGTTGATGCCCCCAAATCACCAAATGGCGTCAAAATAGCACGAAACTTGGCACACACGACCGCCTAGGCACGAGAGAGTTGTGGGAGATGACAAGACTCAAATTGGGTTCTTGGTTTGGGAATTAGAGCCGAATTTCGGTCTAGACGAACTAGTTCCTTAAGAAATTTTAATTCAAGGTGTTGACGACCCAAAATCAACACACGGCGTCGGATTAGCATGAAACTTGGCAAACACGACCGCCTAGGCACAAGAGACATGTGGAAGAAGAGGGGACACATATCGGGTTCCTTGTTTGGGAGTTAGAGTCAGATTTCACTCTAGGCAAACTAGTTTCTTAAGAAACTTGAATTTGAGGTTTTGACGCCCCAAAATTACCAAACGGCGTCGGATTGGCACGAAACTTGGCACACACGACCGCCTAGGCATGAGAGAATTGTAGCAGAAAAAGGCACTCGAATCGGGTTTCCGGTTTGGAAGTTAAAGCCGGATTTCACTCTTGGCAAACTTGTTCCTTAAGAAACCTGAATTCGAGGTGTTAACTCCCCAAAATCACCGAATGGCGTCAGAATAGCACGAAACTTGGCACACACGACTGCCTAGGTGCGAGAGACTTTTGGCAAAAGACGGGACTCTAATCGGGTTCTCGGTTTGGGAGTTAGCGTCGAATTTCACTCTAGGTAAATTAGTTCCTTAAGAAACTTGAATTCGAGGTGTTGACGCCCCAAAACCACCAAATGGCGTCAGCATAGCACGAAACTTGGCGCACATGACTGCCTAGGCACAAGAGACTTGTGGGAGAAGACGAGACTCGACTCGAGTTCCCGATTAGGCAGCTAGCGCCGGATTTCACTCTAGGCAAACTAGTTGCTTAAGAAACTTAAATTCGAGGTGTTGACGCGCCAAAATCACCAAATGGCATCGGAAAAGCATGAAACATGGCACACATGACCGCCTAGCACAGAAGACTTGTGGGAGAAGACGGGACTCGAATCGGGTTGCCAGTTTGGGAGTTAGAGCCGAATTTCAGTCTAGGCAAACTAGTTCCTTAAGAAATTTGAATTCGAGGTATTGATGCCCCAAAATCACCAAACGACGTCAGATAAGCACGAAACTTGGCATACAGGACACCCTAGGCGTGGTAGACTTATGGGAGAAGACAGGACTCAAATCAGGTTCTCGGTTTGGGAGTTAGAGTGGAATTTCACTCTTGGCAAACTAGTTCCCTAAGAAACTTGAATTCGAGGTGTTGATGGCCCAAAATCATCAAATGGCATCGGATTACCATGAAACTTGGCACACACAACTACCTAGGCACTACAGACTTGTTGGAGAAGACCAGGCTCGAATTGGGTTCCCGATTTGGGAGTTAGAGCCGGATTTCACTCTAGGCAAACTAGTTCCTTAAGAAACTTGAATTCGAGGTGTTGATGCCCCAAAATCACCAAACGACGTCAGATTAGCACGAAACTTGGCACACACGACCACCTGGGCACGAGAGACTCTTGGGAGAAGATGGGGCTCGAATCGGGTTCTCGGTTTGGGAGATAGAGCCAAATTTCACTCTAGGCAAACTAGTTCCTTAAGAAACTTGATTTCGAGGTGTTGACACCCCAAAATCACCAAACGGCACTTGATTAGCATGAAACTTGGCACACACGACCGCCTAGGCATGAGAGACTTGTGGGAGAAGACGAGGCTCAAATCGAGTTCTCCATTTGGGAGTTAGAGTCGGATTTCACTCTAGGCAAACTAGTTCCTTAAGAAACTTGAATTTGAGGTGTTGACACTCCAAAATCACCTAATGGTGTCGGAATAGCACGAAACTTGGCACACACGACCGCCTAGGCACGAGAGACTTGTGGGAGAAGACGAGGCTTGAATCGGGTTCCTAGTTTGGGAGTTAGAGCCGGATTTCACTCTAGGCAAAAGTTCCTTAAGAAACTTGAATTCGAGGTGTTAACGTCCCAAAATCACCAACTGGAGTCAGAATAGCACGAAACTCGGCACACACAATTGTGTAGGCACAAGAGACTTCTGGGAGAAGACGAGACTCGAATCGGGTTCCCGGTTTGGGAGTTAGCACCGGATTTCACTCTAGGCAAACTAGTTCCTTAAGAAACTTGAATTCGATGTGTCAACGCCCCAAAATCACCAAATGGTGTCGGAATAGCATGAAACTTGGCACACACAATTGCCTAGGCACAAGGGACTCGTGGGAGAAGACGAGACTCGAATCGGGCTCTTGGTTTGGGAGTTAGAGCCAAATTTCACTTTAGGCAAACTGGTTCCTTAAGAAACTTGAATTCGAGGTGTTAACGCCCCGAAATCACCAAATGGCATTAGAATAGCACGAAACTTGACACACACGTTTGCCTAGGCACAAGAGACTTGTGGGGGAAGACGGGACTCGAATTTGGTTCCTGGTTTGGGAGTTAGCGCCGAATTTTACTCTAGGCAAACTAGTTCCTTCAGAAACTTGAATCCGAGGTGTTCATGCCCCAAAATCACCAAATGACGTCAAAATAGCACGAAACTTGGCACACACGACCGCAGGTACGAGAGACTTGTGGGAGATGACAGGACTCGAATTGGGTTCCTAGTTTGGGAGTTAGGGCCGGATTTCAATCTAGGCAAACTAGTTCCTTAAGAAATTTTAATTCGAGGTGTGACGCCCCAAAATCACCACACGGCATCGGATTTGCACAAAACTTGGCAAACACGACCGCCTAGGCATGAGAGACATGTGGAAGAAGAGGGGACTCACATCGGGTTCCCTGTTTGGGAGTTATAGTCGGATTTCACTCTAGGCAAACTAATTCCTTAAGAAACTTAAATTCGAGGTTTTGACGACCCAAAATTACCAAACGGCATCGGATTGGCACGAAACTTGGCACACACGACCGCCTAGGCACGAGAGACTTGTGGCAGAAAAAGGGACTCGAATCGGGTTCCCTATTTGGGAGTTAAAGCCAGATTTCACTCTTGGCAGACTTGTTCCTTAAGAAACTTGAATTCGAGGTGTTGAAGCCCCAAAATCATCAAACGGTGTCAAATTAGCACGAAACTTGGCACATACATCCACCTAAACACGAGAGACTTGTGGGAGGGATCCAGGTTTGGGAGTTAGTGCTGAATTTCTCTGTAGGCAAACTAGTTCCTTAAGAAACTTGAATTCAAGCTGTTGATGCCCCAAAATCACCAAACGACGTCGGATTAGCACAAAACTTGGCACACACGACCGCCTAGGCACGGGAGACTTGTGGGAGAAGACGGGGCACGAATCGGGTTCTTGGTTTGGGGTAGAGCCGAATTTCACTCTAGGCAAACTTGTTCCTTAAGAAACTTGAATTCGAGGTATTGATGTCCCAAAATCACCAAATAGCGTCGAAATGGCACGAAACTTGGCACACACAGACTCCTAGGCACAAGACACTTGTGGAAGAAGACGGGACTGGAATTGGGTTCCCAGTTTGGGAGTTAGAGCCAGATTTCAGTCTAGGCGAACTGGTTTCTTAATAAATTTGAATTCGAGGTGTTGACGCCTCAAAATCACCAAACGGCGTCAGATTAGCACGAAACTTGGTACACATGACCGCCTAGGGACGAGAGACTTGTGGGAGATGATGGGACTCGAATCGGATTCTTTGTTTGGGAGTTAGAGTTGGATTTCACTCTCGACAAACTAATTGTTTAAGAAGCTTGAATTCGAGGTGTTGATGCTGCAAAATCATGAAATGGCGTCGGATTAGTACGAAACTTCGTACACACGACCGCCTAGCCACGAGAGACTTGTGGGAGAAGACAGGACTCGAATCGGGTTCCTAGTTTGGGAGTTAGAGCCAGATTTCGGTCTAGCAAAAATTATTTACTTAATTATCTTTGTAATTATGTAGTAGTTAAGTTTTTATGTTTTTTTGTAATTAAAAAATAAACACATAATTTTATTGTCATTAATTATTTTTATTTTTTGTATTCAAATATTTCCCGAGTAAGAGTTTGCTTCTTGTGGAATGCATACGAGTGAAGAATGCAACCAATTTTTGTTTTTGTTACCACAGAAGATTCATGACGATTTTTTTTTTATTTACGTTATTTTGAATTGTGAACAACATTATATATTTAAACATTATATATGTATTATGCAACATTATGTAGTGAGATAATTTTGCTGATATGTTGTTATGAATTCAAGAATATTTTTATTATGGATGAATTGTTATTTTTATACTGAAATTTTTATATTATTATGCAATTATTGGTTTTTTTAGTTATTTTTCATTTAATACAGGTAATTTTCATATTTTTAATAATTTTGTTGCATTTTTTTTTTATTTTTTTTGGCGACGGCACCACGCCGTCTCAAAAAATATTAGAACCAAATACATTGTTTTTTTTGCGACATAGGCATTGTTGTCGCAAAAGATATTGGCAACAGAATGTATGTTGTTGAAATAAAAACATTTCGCGACGGTATTTTTTGTCGTCTAAAATAATCTTTTAGCGATGGTAATTTTTGCCATCACAAATAATCTTTAGCGATGGCAGGTATCCCATCGCAATAAAAACCCTTTAGCGACAGCATTTGTTGCCGTCTCAAATAACACTTTTAGCGACGGTAAAACAATGCCGTCGCAAAAAATCTCGAATTTTTACATATTGGCGATAGCATAATTCCGTCGCAAAAGTTGCCTTTTGCCGTCGCAAAATAAAGGCGATGGCATAGTGTCGTCGCTAAACGTTTTAGCAACACCCTTTGTTGTGACCCCCCGTTTGCCGTCGCTAAAAGTCAGTAGTCGTCGCAAAAAAGTTTTTGAGACGGCATTATGAGTATTTGCGACGGCATTTTGCCGTCACAAAAAACCGAAATTTTTGTAGTGATACTTTCTCAACTTTAAATATATATTCCTTTTTTTAATGGTTAAATATATATTTCTTAAGCGGTTAAATTTTAAAAACAAAATTCTAATAGTAAATTTAGATTTAATTTTCTATTGGTCCAATTAAAAAAAAAAATACTACCCAACACTAATTACTGGACACTTTTATAAGCTCATGGTTATGTTTTTGACTTTCCTTCACACAATAAATGTTGTGGGATAGATAATTTTACATGGGCCAGAAACTTTATGGCACAATCACCATTTACAACCATACATTATACATGCCAGCATATGTGGTTTTCCAAACATTTGCAGGACCACAGCCCCCCTCCACGTCTCTGGGCGTATTTAAAAATTAAAAAGTTTTTTAAAATATTAAAAAAATAATAAAAATAAAAAACTACAAAAAGTAAAAAAATGAAATTTTTTGAAAAGTTGATTTAAAATTTTAAAATCAAACAAAGTGATTTGTTTTTTAAAAATAGACGAGAAATATGATTTTCACAATAACCATCTATTTTTTGTAATATAAACTTAATTCAAATAAATAATTATTGATGTCTGATTATTTAATTTTTTACATTAATATTCTACTAAACAAGGCATAAAAAGTGAATGATTTAGATCACTAAAATTAATACAAAAATTGGCATATTAAGCTTAAACGTTGTCTCATGAGATGACAAACTTTAGAAAAGCTAAACCCTTTAATAATTATTAATCAAGGGATTGCTGGTCCAAAGTAATTATTATGAAAAAATAAAATTATCGAAAAGTTCTATCTTAGAAAAGTATTTGGTATAAAGTCCCCTGATTTTCCTTTAAACTATTAATTCTCATTGAATTTGAAAAGGTATATACTGAGATCGTTTTTATATTTGTTGGAGATTCCAAATGTCGGTATGTCTTACATGTGTATTATTATCTTATTAAACTTTTGTTAAATGTATCATTTTTCTTAAAATGTGATAATAGGATATTTGTGCACTATTAATATTATCATATTAAATTTTTATCAAATGTGTCATTCTTAAAATGTGATAATGCGACATCATTCTAATGTGTCATTATTTTTAAAATACGACAAATAACATGTCATTCTTTTTAAAATACGACAATGAAATATTTATGCATTATTATCTTATTAAATTTTTATTAAATGTATTATTTTTAAAATGTGATAATATTATTATCTTATTATGTTTTTAAATATGAATACATTTATTTAAGAGATTTTAATGTGGAATAAGAGTTAATGTGATGATCGGTTCTACTTTACGTCCCTTCCTTTTCATTTTTATCGGGATTTTTGTGTCCGGACGCCCTTCTTTAATCCTCATACTTGTTATTTTGAGTTACCTTTTCCTTGTTTCCGGAGGGTTCTCTCAATTAAATTTTTGTTTTAGTTTTGCTCGGTGTTGAATTGCACTTGTTTCGGAGAACGGGAGGACAGATCTGGAGTGCCCGGGGGATTGAACCAATACTTTTCTGGGCTGAGTGGCTAGCCGCACGTGCCGGATAGGGCCGCACGTGCAGATTTAAGGGGGAAGCTGGGGCAGCACACTGCAATAAATGCAGGTGCGGAGCAAGGTGCGTGCAAGGAGGGCTGCACGTGCGGGGTTGGGAGCCGCACGTGCGGGAGTGAGGCTCCGCACGTACGGGGCACATGCCGCACATGCGGGACGTCTGGGCAGCTCGAATCTCTATTTTTATTCCTCTTTTTGGCCAAATTGTATCTCATTTTGAGGCTTCTTTCTCTCACTCTAGACCATATTTTCCTCCTCCTCACCAAAACACTAAAACACTTTGATTCTTGCTATCCTTAGGTCTAGATTATTATCCTCTCTCTAAAATCTTGAAGATCTATGCTAGAGCTCCTCTTGGTGTAATGGAAGATTGAAGGATCTTCTATCAAAGCTAGGGTTTCATCTCTTTTATCATCAAACCTTGAGGTAGGGAAATTTCCTTGAGTTATATATATTTATGTTAGATTTGGTTGATTTAAAAGTTTTATTAATGGTATTGAAAGTTTGGTTTTTGTCTCATAAATGCTAGGGTTTTAAAAGTGGGTTTGATTCCTCTCTCTCTTCCTAAACTACCTTCTTAAGGATTTTAACTCACATAATAGGAGGGGTGATGTCTTAAGGGAAAACCCTTTTGAAAGATGGGGAAATGTTTGCTTTAGAAGAAAAACCCTAGAAATGTGGGGTTGGGGAGAACATGTTTGGGATTTTATAAATTGATTTTATTTACTTCCAATGTTAGTGATGTTTTTCTTGTGTGATAAATGTAGTGAAGAAAAGGGGCTTCTTAATCTTGTTGATGAGGGAGAAATGGTAAAGAATTTGTGGAATGGTTATTGTTGCTTATAAATGTTAAAATGTGGTTATTCTTGATGAGTCTAAATGGACACATAGTCATCTTGTGAATCTTACATTTGGGAAAGGTGTGAGAGTTGGCAAAATGCACATTTCAATTGATAGCTATTACATTTTGTTGAACACATATAGCGATCCCAGTTTTCCCTCCATTGGTTATTGTATTCTGGACTCGGTTCTGTAGCTGTTTGTTGTTGTGTATGTTTTATTTCCATCCTTTAATTCCTTGTATTTCAGTTTTGGGATGTGTTGGGCGGGTTTGTAACAGGTTGGGTGTGTTTTGAAACAAATTGTTGCTGCCTAGTTTTTGGTGTCTTCGCTCCAGCGAGGCTTTTGTCGCTTGAGCGAGCTCTGTGTTTTAGTTCCTTTGCTCGAGCCAGGGTTGCTTCGCTCGAGCGTGCGTCTGCGTCTAGTTTTGGACCTGAAGGTTGTGTTTCTTGGCTGGAGCAAGATTTCCTTTGCTCGAGCGAGCGATGACTATGTTTTGGGTTTCTTCGCTCGAGCGTGCTTCTAGGTTGCAGACCTGAAGCTTCGTGTTGGTGGCTCGAGCGAGGCTTTCTACGCTCGAGTGAGGTTTCTTTGTGTCTGGTCGCTCGAGCGACCACTCCTTCGCTCGAGCGAGGTTCGAATATATCAGTTCACAACAGCAGCTTCTTCTTCACTTTTTCACCATCTTCTTTACACAAACCCTAGATCCGACTGCTCTTCTCTCTCTATACACCTTCTCTCTAAGAGTACACCTAGTTCTAGTGTGTTTCTATCCTAGTTTCTTTGTAAGAAAGGTGGAGCTTGGTGTGGGCTATATTTTGATCTGAAAATCATTGGGTTTGGAGCATCTTGAGTTTTCTTCATCTTCTCCATTTGGTCTCTTCACTTGAGGTAGGGATACCCTACTTTTTCTTATGAGTTTTGACACAAATTTTAGTCATTTTGTATAAATGGTGGATTATGGAAATTTTTGGGAGTTTTAGGGTTTTATTTAAAGTTGTAAAAAGGGGGTTTTAAATTATTAAACTCCATGTGTATGTGAGAACTTGGAAAATGGATTCATTGCTATTAAATTGATGAAAATGAGCCATATGGCTAAAGTTGGGGAAAAGGGGAAAAGCCCCAATTTAATGTGATTAATTAATTTGTATAATTAATTTGAGAAAGGATGAGAATGTGAAATTGAGATGAAAATCATGAAATTGGGAAGCTGTGAGATCGAATGGTGTAGTTGGATAGATTGATCACTCACCTATGAAAATGTTGATATTTTATCTGTTTGATAAATTTATTATCTGCTTAGAGATAACTGCTTTGGGCTATCGGTGGAGGATAGTCTTGATTGTTGTAGACACTGTATGTTGAGTAGGGAAAACTGAAACTAATCACCTAGAATATGTCATTGAATATGACAGTTGGAATAATACATCAAATATGTGTATTGATTGATCATTGTATATGATAAGTGTTTAAATACATTGTATATATATTGTTTGAGAGGAGATAGGAGATGTACTCCATGGTTTGAAAGGAGATAGGGGATGTACTCTCAAACCTGTTTGGGAGGAGATAAGGGATGGACTCCATTGATAACTAAGTTGGCCCGAGTGTCCAGGGTGAAAGTCCTGAAATCCTTATTGCATTTGCATAACATAGATATTTGAAGTAATGGAAGTGTTTTAATATGAGTTGTAGTCTCATTTAAATTGTGGATAATGGAACTGTTTTAATATGAGTTGTAGTCTCATTTAACTATTTGGCTAGATAATGAGCCATGTTTATGAATTTCAATTGGATAAGTAAAGGAAAGTGGAATGAAACATGGACGTATTTGTCATGGAACTAGAATATGTTGTGAGTTGGTTTACAAGTGTTAACCATTTATCGAATGCTAATGTTTTAGTTATTGCTCATATTTGGTTTAGTATATCTCTACTGAGCTTTGGCTCACCCTATATGGGACATCATTTTTAGGTTTAGGTGATATGCCACCTCCAAGGACATAGCTTGGGAGGCTAGAGGCTGAAAGACTCTTTTGTTGTTATCTTTTTGTATTACATGTAAATCAAGCCAAGGGCTTATTTTGTATAAAGAGTTAGAACTCCTCTTTCGTTGAACCAAAGTGTTGACTTGGAAAGTTGTAATCCCGTAGGACATTTACTTTTGTTGTCAACATGTAATACTTTTGTGCTTAACACTCTGATGTATGAAATATGATATCTCTTTCTTGTATCATAAATGTATGATTTATGGATTTATTTTGAGGGCGTTACAACACATATAATCGTGAGATGATAATTGTTGAGCACCATGGATTATAGGAATTGAAAGCTTGGAAATTAATGTTTGAAAATTTCATATAATCTTGAATGACTAGAATGATAAGAATGATGCATGATGAGAAATTATTGCTATGAGTTGATAGCATTGGTTAAGCATGAGGTGTTACTTATTGCATCATATTCTCATTAATTATTTATCACCATTGAACATCTTGATGTGAGTTGGAAACATTCACTTGAGAAAAGATTATTGTAAAGAAAGCTATGGAAAATGTTTAAGGGGTAAATACGTTAGTAAGTCCAGTTAGGAGGTGTAGATGAAATTGATAAGTTGGCCTGAGTGTCCAGGGTGAAAGACCGAAAACACGCGCGGAAAAGGTACCACTTCCCTTCCTGTTAGCAATCGGTAAAGTGGGGTTATTGGTAGTGCTTGTTGAGCCTACTTACAGACACCAACCTAAGGATTACCTGAATCGTATTTACCACTCCTTATGATTTAAAATTTGAAGTTTGGAAATTGATGAGATTGCAAAATGTTATTGAAAAATATGGTGGTTTTCAAGAAAGGCATGACATGAAATTATTTTGAAAAGGGCATTGCATTGCATCGCACTTGCACTTGCATTTAATATTGGATATCTTACATAAATGTATATACTTTGTTAGGGATTTCTCTACTGGGCTTTATGCTCGCCCCTATGGGATTTTGGTGCAGGAAAAGACATGGTGATCCCGCCAAGTTGAGGGCGTAGAGAATTGTGAAGAGTACATAGCTCTATTTTGTTGTGATTTAACTGCTAGCCAAGGGCTATTTTTGTATGGGTTTGAGAGGCTACTTTTGTGTAACTGGGCTTAAGCCTTGGAAGTTATAGCCCATGAGGGCATTTTACTTATTTGAAACTAGAAGCCTCACATGCTATAGATTCATGTGTTTTCATACCATTCAATGTGTAACTTCTGTATAAGCTCATCCGTTAACTATGTAAAGATGGAAGAATTATTGCCTTTACTTAACGAATGTTAGTTGACGTGGTTGTTGTATGGTGAATTATTTCGGGGCGTGACTGTAACGCCCTCAAAACAGACCCATAAATCATACAATATTGACATGCTTAGACATAAGAGAAATAAGCGTAATTACATTTCATCAGAGTATTTCTTACAAATGTATTATATGTTAACAACAAAAGCAAATGCCCTATGGGCTTACAGCTTTCCAAGTCAACACTTGGTTACAAAAAAAAAGACTGCTAACTCTACACAAGATAAGCCCTTGGCTTGATATACATGTAATACAAAAATGTAATCACAAAAGATGTCCCAGCCACTAAGCCTCCCAAGCTACATCCTTGGAGGTGGCATGCTACCTATACCTGAAAATGATGTCCCATATAGGGTGAGCCAACGCCCAGTAGAGATATGCTAAACGTAACATGAGCAATAACTAAAACATTAGCATTTGATAAATGTTTAACTCACATAAATCGATTCATAATCATTTCAATTACATGAAAAAAGTGTTCATGTTTAATTCCATTTTCCATTTCTTATCCAATTCCCAATCCATAACCATGGCTCAAAACCTGGCTAAACAATTTAATTGAGATCACATCTCATATCAACAATATTTCTATTTCAAATGAGATAATAACTCATATTAAACATTTCACACTTCATACCAGATATACATTTTGGTGCTGTATCAATGACACGTAAAAACACTTCCATACTTCAAAAATGATACACATTTTAGTGTTGTATCAATCTCAAACAAAATAACTTCCTTACTTCACAAATGATACACATTTTAGTGTTGTATCAATGGAGTCCATCCCCTATCTCCTCCCAAATAATATCCGGTTTAGAGGTCCATCCCCTATCTTCCCCTAAACCGTGAAGTACATCCCCTATCTCCTCCCACACAACACTATGTATCTAAACACAGATCATATACATAATCAATCAATACATAAGGTTAATGTATTATTCCAACCGTCATATTCGATGGCACATTCAATTGATTAGTTTTAGTTTGCCTAATCATCATGCATTGTCTACAACAATCAAGACTACCCTCCACCGGTAGCCCAAAGCAATTATTTCTAAACAGATAATAAATGCATTAACAGATAAATTGTCAATGATTCTCAAAGCGAGTAATTATAAAATCCAACTCCACTATTCTAACGCATAATGAACCAATTTCATTATCCTCAATTCAATTTCATATTTCCATAATCTATATCATCAATTACATTAATGACCCAAAGGCCCAAATATTACCAACAACATTAACAATCTCTTTTTAAGACCCGAAATACAAGTTTATGGATTAAAATCACAAAAAAACCCTCATTTCAATATAACACATTTCAAAACCCTAACTTCCCCAAGTCAAACCATTTAAACAAAAGCTTAACATCTAGGTTAAAGATCATAAAGATGAGTAGGAATCCCTACCTCAAATTCGGAACTCAAAGGAAGAAGGTGAAGAAATCGAAAATGCTCCAAACTTCAAGATCTTTGGATCAAAATGTAGCCCTCAACGATCCCCACACTTTTTACAAAGGCCCAAGGGTAAAAGATCACCCCTACTAGATCAATCTCTAGAGAGAATGTGAGTTTTTAGAGTGATGAGCTCTCAAAAAGGGTTTTTGAAAAAGTAAGAGAGAGAGAGGAAGTTGAAAAATGATTCAAAAATGCCCAGCTGCCATCTGATATACACATGACCCGCTCGAGCGAAAAATAGGACGGTCGAGCGTCAAACACAAAAAACTGAACCCGCTCGAGCGCAAGCATACCCACTTGAGCGCCAAGACACAACTGCAAAACACACCTGCTCAAGCGCAAAGGGAAAGCCGCTCAAGCGTAGATTTTCCCCTTCCAGTACTTTTTCAAACAATGAACTACCCGTTCGAGCGCCAAGGTACCCGCTTGAGCGTAAGGAAATCTGCTCGAGCGTGAAAAACACACCTGCAGAAGTTTTACAGAGGCATGAAATGCTGAGAGTGTGAAAACCCCGCTCGAGCGAAAGAAGACCCGCTCGAGCGGACCACCTGAAAAATCAAACTTTGCTCGAGCGCAAAGGGACTCGCTCGAGCATATCACCAAAAATTTGGGCAACAAGGAATGGGACTAAAGCTCAACCAACCTACCTGTTTGAAACACGCCCAATACATCCTAAAACTCAAACATACGGAATTAAAGGATAACAACAAGATATACAACCACCAACTCCACGGAACCTAAGTCCGAAATACAACAATCAAAGGAAGGGAAACCGAGATCGCTATAGTAACAGTTAAAAATTTATAAGAATATTTATGAGATTTATTGGTAAATGTATCTATGAAAATGAAAAAGTCTTGTAGCAAAGTTGTTTTGGGTCCAGAGCAATTATTAGGTTAGCTGAGGGCTCATCAGTGGGGTGATTATTAGGTATTCTCAGAATATAGTTATGTGATGATCTATGATATTATGAAAAATGTTATATGTTTTAAATTTTCAACTAAATAAATGACCAGATGTCTCACATAGGTATAAACCCCATACTTTTGTGGACCCCACACCCATGTGAGACATTTGGTCATTTATTTAGTAGAACATTTAATATCTCTAGCATTACCCATGATATTATAATTGGTGAAAATATAAAATATTATAATTTTTTGCTGATTGATTGAAGAATAGAAAAATACATAATAAAAATAAAAATGGTAAAAAACTCAAAAATTCTATCAAAATTTTTATCAAATATCTCACATGGGTGTAAGACTCACCTAGTGTATGTCTCACACCAATATAAGACATTTGATAGAAATTTTAATAGAACTTTTAAACTTTCTAACATACTTTAAAAAAATAATAATTAATAAAAAAATATAGACATGTGATATTCTAGAAATACGTAATAATTTTCCCATGGTGTCCTATTTGTTGAGAAGTTATTCAATAATTTCTCCTGTTTGTGGCCTTAGAAATTTTTTGCCTTCTCCCTTCCTATCTATATCTATCTATCTATATCTATACTATATATTAAACAAAAGGGGGTTTTTAACCCCAAGCCTTGTGGGAGCTCCGATCTCCCAATCTAAATTTCCTGATTTTTTGATTTAAAAAAAAAAAAAAACCTTAGCATTTATTAACTTCTTCTAACCCTCAAGTCTTACCCTCATAATAACACCTTAATGTATTAAGAACAAGTATTAAAAAAAATTCTTTGAAATCCAACACATATGAATTCCTTGAAAAGTCCCAACACATATGATTATTATCCTTTATAATAACACTTTAATGCATTAAGAACAAACATAAAAAAAATTTCTTGAAAACTTCAACACTTATGATTATTATCAAAATATTAAACTTTAATATAATACAATAAAAAAAAGAAGACATTTAATTTCTTGAAAAGTCCAACACATATGATTATTATCAAAATATTAAACTTTAATATAATATAAAAAAGGGAAAAAAGAAGACATTTAAAAAAAAAAAGAAATTTAAAAATCACAATTCACATATATAGATAATTGTAAATATATTAAGGAAAATGGGGTTTCTAAACCCCAAGCCTTATGGGAGCTCCAATCTCTCAATCTTAATTTTCTAAATTTTTGATTTTAAAAAAAAATCAACATTTATTGATTTAGTCAAAATCCTCTGATCAGCATTTATTAACTTTTTCCAATCCATATGCCTGCATTTATTGATTTGGTCAAAATTCCTCATTAGCATTTAAAATCCCCTCATACAAATAATTATATACAACATGTGCATAATTACTGCAGTAGTCTTTTTAATTTCTTCTGTACATTATGGTTAGTGATAAGATTATTAAATTATTTTTATAAAAAAATCTTTAAAAACATAATTTATATATTAAAAAAATTAAAACAAATATAAATATCTATAATTATTCCATGCATAGCACGGGTGATAGGCTAGTCTATACTATATATTAAGCAAAAGAGGGTTTTTAACCCCCAAGCCTTGTAGGAGCTCCAATATCCCAATCTAAATTTCTTGATTTTTTTTATTTAAAAAAAAACCTTAGCATTTATTAACTTCTCTCAACCTCCAAGTATTACCTTCATAATAATATTTTAATGCATTAAGAACAAACATAAAAAAAATACCTTGAAAAGTCCAACAGATATGAATTTCTTGAAAAGTCCCAACACATGATTATTATCCCTCGTAATAAAATTTTAATGTATTAAGAACAAGCATAAAAAAAATTCCTAAATATCTATACTATATATTAAGCAAAATGGCGTTTTTAACCCCCAAGGCTTGTGGGAGATTTAATATCTCAATCTGAATTTTCTAAATTTTTTATTTAAAAAAAAAAACTCAGCATTTATTGATTTGGTCAAAATCCCGTGATCAACATTTATTAACTTTTTTCAATCCACATGTCTTTCCACATGCCCGCATTTATTGATTTGGTCAAAATCTCCTAATCAACATTTAAAATCCCTTCATACAAATAATTATAGATACAATCTGTGTATAGTTACTACAGTACCATTTTCAACTTCTCTCATACACTATGGTTAGTGATAAGATTGCTAAATTATTTTTATAAAAAACCTTAAAAACATAATTTATATATTAAAAAAAATCTAAAACAAATATAAATATCTATAATTATCCTGTACACAACACGTGTGATAGGCTAGTTAATCTTAAAGATAAATGGGGTTCTTGATTTGTTAGTTAGATGTAACCTAAACCCATGCATGTAATATAATTTAAGAATTTTTAGTCAATTTAAGCGTATTATTTTTGAGTTTGGGATTATATTCATGAAATTAGAAAGAAATTGGATTTTGAGCATGAAATGGGTTACATGTATGATCATGGAAGATAATTTGTAATTTTGCCAATTTTGGGTTGATTGTGAAAGTTATAGTTAAAATAAGCTCATAAATTACATCCAATTTCATTGTACATTTGATTTTGAAGAAGAATTTTAGAAACCATGAGTTCATGGCTTTTGATTCAAATTAATTAATTAATAATTTTGTTTTATGATTTTGAGTTTGGATTTTAAAGTATTAATGTATGAAACTTTTTGTATTGAATTTTATTTCAGAAATTTATGAGTGTCATGCTTAATTTCATGCTTATTCTTCAAAGAAAAAGAAGTTTGAAAATATTTGAATGCATGGAGTTTGATTTAAGTTTTGATAACTTGATGAGTTTTTGAGTAAATGATTTATAAATAAATAAGTGTTTATGTTTTGTAGAGTGTTTTCAAGGTTTTGATCAAGATATGTGCGTTTAAAGATTGAAAGATGCATTTGGAAACTATTTTTGAGAATTTCGAAATTCTGAAAATTTTACAGACCGCTCGAGCGAACTAATATTTATTAACTTCTCTCAACTCCCAAGTCTTACCCTCATAATAACACTTTAATGCATTAAGAATAAGCATAAAAAAAATTCTTTGAAATCCAACACATGAATTCCTTGAAAATTCTCAACACATATGATTATTATCACTCATAATAACACTTTAATACATTAAGAACAAACATAAAAAAAAAATTCGTGAAAAATCCAACACATATGATTATTATCAAAATATTAAAATTTAATATAAATTAAAACATTAAAAACAAGCATAAAAAAAATTCTTTGAAATCCAACACATGAATTCCTTGAAAATTCCCAACACATATGATTATTATCACTCATAATAACACTTTAATACATTAAGAACAAACATAAAAAAAAATTCATGAAAAATCCAACACATATGATTATTATCAAAATATTAAACTTTAATATAATATAAAAAAGGAAAAAAAGAAAACATTTAAAAATCACAATTCACATCTATAGATAATTATAAAAACAATCCGTGCATAGCACGGGTGATATGCTAGTATTATATAAGGAAAATGGGTTTCTAACCCATCAATTTTGTGGGAGCTCCAATATCCCAATTCTAATTTTCTAATTTTTTGATTTTAAAAAAAAATTATAACTTTAGCATTTATTGATTTCTTCCAACCCACAAACCTTTTTTACTCTCTCATATTTATTGTAACACCCTTTTCAATTTCTCTCATACACTATGGTTAGTGATGGGATTGTTAAATTATTTTTATAAAAAAAATTTACAAAAAATAGTTTATATATTAAAAAAATATCTAAAACAAATATAAATATCTATATCTATATGTTATATAAGAAAAAATGGGATTTCTAGTGAGAAGCCTCCTAAGAGCTCCAAATTCTCTTTAGAAAATTATTGATTTTTCAATTTATAAAATAGATTAAAAAAACTCATTCCTAAGAGCATCTCTAACGGTTAACTAAATAATTCATCAAATTTGAGTAAAAAAAGTATGAAATCCCTTATCTGATATCAGTTAGTCACTCCAACGGTGCCAACATCAAATCACCGGCCGGACGTCCGGCCAGTCAACCGGCAAGAGCAAATGCACCACTGTTGCAGTGTTCCCTCTGAATGCATTTGAGAGAAAAAAAATGATGATGGCTTGCATTTTGGTTTTAATTATATGAGCTCCACTGCTCCTCCTTTCCTCCTTTCTCTCTCCTCACTCTTTGTCTCTCTCTAGACCTACAGGGAAAATGAAGGAATACGGTGTTCTTTGATGGATACTCTTCAATCACACATAGAGAGAGAGAGAGAGAGAGAGAGAGAGAGAGAGAGAGAGAGGTGCTTGATAATGGAGGTGCTGAGGTGGTCGACCTGTCAATGTAAATTTTCACAAATTTTTGCTATAAAGCAGTCATTCGAAGGGACATCCGATTGGTTGTCTGGTGGGTTCAACTCAATGGCTATGCACAGTGAATTGCTGAAAGGGGCAAGTCATCCTCAGTTTGGTGAAGATACAACAATATCTAAATTTGAATTATAATTTAGTAATATAATTATTTATTTTTTTGATGTATATCTATCAAAATTTTAAATCACTTAATAGGAAAAATTAATCAATTTTCTAAAATTATTGATTTTTCAATTTATATTTACACAATAGTTTTAACTCTTTACACCTTCTATTATTTATTAATTTATTTATAAATTTATTTTTGCATGAAATTACATCTTAGTCCATAATCATAACCCTAATTCCTCTTCCCCACCCCCATTTCTGGAATAGATTTTCTAAAAACACTTTTCAAAAAATTTTACTTTCTTATTTTTCATATTTTTTTGTTTTTACAAAATTTTTTAAATATTTTAAGTAATTTTTTTAATTTTTAGACACATCTAACATAAATACACTTAAAAATTATAATTTTTGTGAAAAAAGTCTTGAAAAAAATCACTAAATACTAAAATTACAAAAATTCAATATATTTTTTGTATTTTTGTGTATTTATTAATTTTTTAAAATATTTTTTCACAAATATTTTAATTTTTAGATTCATCTAAGTAAGATGCATCTAAAAAGGTAAAAAAAAATGCTTAAAATTTTAAAAATATTCACTAAAAATAAAAAAAAAAACACGAAAAATAAAAAATTCAATTTTCAAAAAACCTAATTCACAAAACTCAAACTAAACACACTAATATTGCCCACTTCACCGGTGCTGGCACTGACACCAGTCAAGTGACCTTATCCCAACATTTTGCCTGCTTATCTCATCCCCTACACCTCTAGTGACCACCACCTAGACCTCTTCTAACCCTGATGACCATTATGCAGCCTTTTTTTTTATAGCAATTCCGATTTGGACGCGTCAGCCGTTATATTCCGGACTCGGGTCTTGTGGTTTAATATTATTATTGATGTCTTTTCCTCCTTTTCCCTCTTTGAATTTGGGTTTTGGAATATCTTGGGCATGTTTAGAACAAGTTGGTTGCCAGTTGGTCTTGATTGTTATTACCCAGAATTTTGGTCCTCCGCTCGAGCAGGCCTTCTTGCGCTCGAGCGGGGTTTGCGAACACTCAGTACTTTGTACGTCTGCAAAGTACTGAAGGGGTGTTTTTCACGCTCGAGGACATTTTGTACGCTCGAGCAGGTGGACACTCGAGCAGAATTTCTTGCGCTTGAGCATGTTGTCTATTGTCTACATAAATACTGGATATGTGTATTCTACGCTCGAGCGGGCCACTTTTGCGCTCAAGCGGAACAAAACTTTGTGTCTGACGCTCAAGCATCAACTTCTTCGCTCGAGCAGATAGCTCAGATCGCGAAAAGCAGTTTTTCCATCACTTTTTCAGATCTATCCATCTCAAAACCCTAAAATGAGACCCTCTCTCTCTCTCTAGATTTTTACCTAGTTCTAGTGGTTTCTCAACCCTTGTGCCTTCATTAAAAAGGTAGAACTCCTCAAGCTCTTCACTTTGATCTAAGTAGAAGTTGGCTTTGTCACTTTTGAAGTTCCATCCTTTCTTGGCTCGTCTTCTCCCTTTGAGGTAGGGACATTCTACACTTTGTTGTGATCTTTAACCTAGTTATTTGTTGTTATGTATAAATGGTCAGTTTTGGGAGGTTTGGAGAAAACCTAGGGTTTGGATTCAAATTGAAAAGAGAGATTTCTATGTTGTGTTTTGTAAATGGATATGGGGTTTGAATATGAGGTTATCTTGGGTTAGAAAGGTGGATTTTAGCCTTTGGATTGACATTTGAAAATGGGGGAAATTTTCCCTAATATGTGTTAAATAATTATTGTGTATAATAATGGAATTGGTATAAGAAATGTGAAATTGAGAGGATGTATGAATGAATGGTGTAGTTGGATTTGTTAAATCACTCACCTATGGAAACTTGATGAATTATATGTTATAAAGATTGTATATCTGTTTAGAAATAATTGCATTAGGCTATCGTGGAGGATAGTTGTGATTGTTGTAGCAATTGCATGAGGATTAGGTGAATTAAAACTAATCATTTAATTGTGTCATTGAACATGACGGTATGACGAAACATTGAATATGTGTAGTTGATGGTCATTGAATATGACGATGCCTTTAAATACATTGTATATGTATAATGTTTTGTGAGAAGAACGAGGATGTACTCCATATTTTGGGATGAGATAGGGGATGGACTCCATTGAAATTAAGTTGGCCGGAGTATCTAGGGTGAAAGTCCTGAAAATTATATGTATATATGGGTGTCGATCCTGCGGACAAAATTTTTGTAAAATGGCAAGATTGAAGTGCTTATATGATAAATGTGTTGATTGAGAACCACTGAGTTGTAGTCTCAGTTGGGTGATTTGGAAAATTGTAGACTTGGCTTGTGAATTTGAATTGAAATGAAATAACTTGAAATGACAAATGGGGATGGATTGAGATGTAAATATCGGGACTGTGTGCTTATGAGAAGAACAAGCATTCTGTAATAATTATAGAATATATCTCTGACACTTATATCTTAGTTAAACCTCATATTTTGTGATAGATTGTTTCTACTGGACTTTGGCTCACCCTTGGGAGGGCCTAGGAGTTGGAAGCTCTATTTTGTATTTTGTGTTAAATGTTTATTCAAGCCAAGGGCTTTATATATGTACAAAGATTATGACTCTCTTTTGTTGCAACCAAGCAATGCCTTGGAAAGATGTAAACCCGTAGGGCATCTGTTTTGTTGTTATTAACTGATGTTACATGCTATAGGTTCAGGATGAACATTTATGAATGTATATTTCATGTACTACCTTTTGTAATGCGAACTCAGATGAATAGAAGTATACCAATTCTATTATGCTCATTTCTCTTATGAGTTGGATTATTTGTATTATTTTGGGGGCGTTACATTTCTCACCTCTGCCAGCCACCACATGCAAGCTTCTACCTCCAACAGCCACCTTCGTAACTTTTCTGATATGTCCACCATCTACTCCAAATCTAGGTTTGGAAGAAGAAAAATAAAATAAAGAAGAAGAAGAATTAGAGAGATCGAAAGTGGGTTCAGCTACCAGCGGCGAACATGTGGCTGGAGTTTGGATTACGAACATATCGAACATAAAGCTTTCGTTCGACTACTTAGTGTCAAATCAATGGTGTTTCTTTAGAGATTGATCACCAAATGAATTAGTGATTGTGTTCTTCTTCCTTCTCTATTCCAAACCCTAACCCTAATTTCTGTTGGTCTTTTTCATCCCTAAACCCTAGGAAGGAGGGTCACAATTGGAGGGTATGAGAAAGAGAGAGAGTCGTCAGTGGGAGAGAATGGGTTGAGAGAAATCGCGGGTGGAGGTTTTTGGTGGGAGAAAAAAGAAATAGAGAGGGGTCGTTGGTAAGGATGGAGGGTAGGGGAATGAGGTCACAGTGAGGAGTGAGGATGAACAGGGATTTAGCAGCTAGATGTGGTGGCAATAGGAGAAATAAAAAATGATGGAGAGAGAGAGGAGAGGAACATGGGTGTAAGAAAAATGTAAGGTTGGGGATAATGAAAAACTTGGAATATTGAAAAGTGTAAAGAGATAAAATAAAATTTTAAAATTTTTTGGACGAGAAATTAGGTGTAAGGCAATCAAATTATTGTGTAAATAGAATTACTTGAGCCATATCATTATGTATAAATTTTTTTATTTGTATCACATTACTGTAATATATATATATATATATATAAGTAAAACTATCATGTATTTGTCAAGAATACTTGCATTTTCAATAATATTAATCATCATTCATCATATCTCATCATATTTCTCAATTACTTAACACAATACCCCACATATCCATATTCTCCACCAATCACAATACCATGGAATAGGGTGAGCCACAACCTAGTAAGAATAATCTAGCACAATATATGAGATTTAACAAAGGTATAAGTGCAATGTGCATATACAATGCCCGGGATAAAATATTTACACTTTTATACATATTCATAAAGACATCAAGTCCATATTCCATTTCACTTTCCTTCAATTTATTTCAATACATGCGTCAATTTCATTATTTCTCAATAACCCAAATGAGACTATAACTCAATGGTTCAACAATTTCACAATTAATACACAAACACTTATAACTGCCATTTTATGGATATTTCGTCCGCGAGGATCGGCACCCATGTATAAGTTTCGGGAGTTTCACCGTAGACACTCCGGCTAACTTAATTATAATGGAGTCCATTCCCTTTCTCCTCCCAAACAATGGAGTCCATCCTCTTTCTCCTCTCAAACAATCATACATATGCAATGTATTTAAACACATAACCACACATGGAGTACATCCCCTTTCTTCTCCCAAATAATCATACATATACAATGTATTCATATATAATCAAATTCAATGACAACCAACGAGTGATTAGTTTTAATTCACCTAATCCACATGCAGTTTCTACAACAATCAAAGCTATCCTTCACCGATAGCCCAATATAGATATTTCTAAACAGATATACAATCTTGTAGACGCGCCCCGAGGACTCCCGGGCTCCGCGTAGCGTGGGCGCGAAATTCGGTTTGTTCTCTAGCATACTACAGTTCGGACTCAATGTCATGGTTCTGAATCTAATCTCGCAAAGTGCAATGCAAGACCGATAAATCACCAAAGAGTCCAAATCCGGCAAATCATTTTGGAACACTGATTTTTAAGAAAGAAATGCCAAACATGGACTGGTTTGCCAGATACAGAGTCGCCACCTAAATATTTTGTTTTGGGGGAATTTAGGAAACCCTGACTCGTGCCTAAGGCCACATGTCCGTCATCACCAAAGTTGTCTCGGCTCGAGAACTTGGGTACGATTGGGGAAGGTCATACAATGAGCACCCCCGCTCGCCCGATCAAAGATCGGCCACTACTAAGCATGATATCTTGTTTTTGAAAACACATGCGTTCTTATTCTGATTAATTAGCTAATGTTACTACGTGATGCGCACAGCAAACAAGTATAGACTAGATCGCCTAATTTGGAACAAAACATTGCATATTTGTTTGTGAAAATGATTTGAAGTTTGCTACTCGTAAGTAGGCTAAATCGAGAATTTTTTAATGAATTGTTCCAATTCAAGCAATCCATCCTTCACCCACAGGCATTCAGGCGGTTATATCACATAAGCACATAGTCTCATGGCAAGCATGCTTTCATGGCAACACTTAACACATATGCAATATGCTAAAGCATAAACACTCACAGTGTACTACGAGCCAAAACAAGGAACTAGTTAGTAATCATGCATGATCCTAGTTCATATTAAAATGGTTAATGCAACACATGCAAAATGCAACTCATGCAAAATGCAACTAGAAATAGGCTCGGTTATTCTAAAGTGGCATATGAAATGCAACTTGATAATCATGTATTCAAATTTGGAATTGAAATACAATGCAGTTAGTATGATGCGCCGAGCTCGGTGCAATGACAATATAGATTGAAATGTATTAGGGTGGGCAACGGTTTATCTGAAACCGCTCAAACTGCCCAAGCCCGCCCAACCCGCCTAACCCTTATATGAATGGGCGGTTTCGCAAAACATAATACGGGCGGATGCGGTTTGAATATGACAAATTTGCAGGTTGTGAGACGGGTCACGGGTTAAACCCGCCAACCCGCAAAAATCGCCCGCACTTTAATTATTATTATTATTATTATTATTTTTATTTTATTTTTTTTTATATACCAACTTTGTAACTTTTACAGGAGCACCATTATATTATCTATGACACTATAGGATCCTTATTTTTAAGTATTTCTCAACTTTCTTAATGCCGTAGAATTATCAAGTCCTAAACTTGGTTTCTTATATGATTTTCATTGGTGATTCATCCACTTTTTCCTAATAAAATTTTCCTTCTAATGGTCGATGGAACTTATAGTTTGATTATTGATTACTGAACTGGCAATTCTAATTGAGTACAACCTTTAATGCATTGATATACATTTTTTTCATGGCAAAAATGCTAGTGTAGGGTCTCTTTGTTTTGGGTACTTTCATTTAATGCATTGATATTCAATTTTTATTTGTAAACTCATCAGAAAATTGTTGTCAAATGATCACAAATATATAAAATAAATCTGATGCCTAAATTCGATGGAGAAAAAAGAACTCAAAACTTAATTTTTAAAGAAAAAAGTGTAAATCGCAAACCAACCACAACCGCCCGCACATCTGCAAACCCTATCAGCACAAACCGTAAACCGCACTGCGGACGGTTGCGGGTTGACATTTCCCCAAACCGCATAGATGCGGGCGGGTCAAAACCGAACTGCAAACCACACAAAACCGATCCGCGAACACCCCTAGAATGTATGCAAACATGCGAAGCATAAGGATGCTAATTTGAAATATGTCTTAAAACTAACCACTGAAAGCAGATAAGTAAAAGGGAGAAAGACGTGGGGTTGGAAGACATTCACACACTCACACACACTTATTACAAAATTTGACCCTCTCGACGGAGGGTTCGAATGAATACGCTAACTAGCTACGCTAATTAAACTAGGCTAATCAACTAATCTAATTAAACTAATTAGACTATTACAAACCAAATTGAATTAATAAGCGAACTACTTACTAATTATTACATCACTTAACTAATTAACAAAAATAATTAATTAATTACAAATAACAAATGCTAACTAATAAGTAAACACTTAAAATAAGCTGCTCCAGCTCTGTTTGAAGAAGAAAATGATGCATGCTCGCATTCGGTTTCTCGCCTCGAAACACCTTCCGGTTGCTCTCTTGAGGCTTTGTTTGAAGGGTGTCTTCCAGTGCTTGTTGCTGAAACTTACCAAAACACTGCTGGGGAATGCACCAGTGGCCTGCTGGCCATGAGGAGTTGCTGCCGACCCTTCTGCCGGCAAGAGATGCACACTGCCGGCCATCAACAATGCACTGCCGGCCAAAGATGAAAAGGTGCCAGCCACTGGTGTGCTGTGACACCAAGCTGCAGCAAAGCACAAAATAGAGGAAAGGGAGGATCTCCTAAGGGTATGTACACACTATGCCACCCCATATCACCTCGAAACATCAAGGGGGAGGCATAATCGGATCCAAGACCATCAATCGCGCATCTCGATGCGTGATGGCCAAAGATCCAACTTGTGCAAATTTCAATAAATGCATGGCGAATAAGAGACCGAGACCATCTCCTTATCATAAGGAATCAAAGGAAATGGAGACCGAAGGAGATTGGCTCATTTCATCACTTTAAGTGTGAAATGGACCAATCTTCCTCGTGTTCAATACAACAACTGATTGAACACAATGCAAAACATGCAAACAACAATGACTTGCAAACAACATGCTAATCATGAGAGCAACAAGACATGCAAGCAACATGCTAATCACGGCATGAAATGCACTACTCTAAACATGCAAGCTATCATGCACAACATGCTAAGGGGCCAAGAATGCCAATGCTAGTGAAAAGGATAACACTATAAGCATGCATCACAATGCTCAAACACTCAAACCAGCCCAAGACAGAGTTGCACCATGCTCAAAACAGTGGCAAAACATGTTAAGATAGAAGCTCAAGGACTATAGAAACATGCATGCACATTAGCCTAAGAATTAAGGCATAAGGACACAACTCTCAAACATGAGCAAGGAGTGACAATCATGATAATGTGGCAATGAGGTAAGCTCTGAAATGTCATGTAAATTGATGCCAAATCAACTAAACAATGCAAGCATAGCATGTTAGGATGCTCAAAGCTTAAGACTAGCCAAAGTGCTTGTACCAAGGCCACATGAATCGAACCCCAAAGGGGCAAGGACAACCGAAACAGTCCTAGATCATGCCAGAATGAATCTAAAACATGCATGGACCAAGGCCAAAACAAGTCAACATGGAAGGCATAAAGCATGGTGCAAGTAAGGCCAACAAAGGGGACTGCACTACACCTATTACAACCAAACATGGCATGACTTAACCAATAGAAAATAGAGTTATGGCATGATAAAATAAGCCCAAAAACCCGCTGAGATGGCATCCTAAGGACTTAAGCATAGAGGCATGCACAATGATCCATTCATGAGGCATAAAACACCAACTCTTCAAGGCATTCAAAGCATGTCAAATGCAAGTGTATGACCACATTTCATGGATTGAAATAACATTTCAAATGATGCCAAATCATGAACATGGTCCAAGTATAGCATGGTAGGGGCTCAAAGCTCAAGACTAGCCAAAGCATTTGCACTATAGCTATACAAAACATGAGTGATATGACCATGGAAGCCCAAAATAGTCCTAAAAATGCCCAAAATATAAATAAAATCATGCTGGAGCATAGCCAAAATATGCTAGCATGATGAGCCAAAACATCATGCACACAAGGCTAGTAAGCAAGATTTGTTCTACAAGTATATGAGCCACTCAAGAGACAACCAAACCAACTTTAGAAAGAGTTATGAGATGGAAAAATAACACCAAATACATGCTGAAATGAGACCAAAACATGCTAAGCAAACATGCTACCTTGATGAGCCACAAATGAGATTACACTACACATACAAGAAGCATGCAAAATATGACCAAACCAACCATGGACAGAGTCAAGGAAGGTCCTAAAAGTCACAAAAAAGTGCTTGAACCAAGCCTCAAAAGTATGAAGATGCATGCCCCTTTGATAGGCCAAAAACTCAAGCAAACAAAGCCAAAAGAGAGGGGGGTCACCCCCCTTTGATTTGAGGCCTCAAAACCACATGCCTACCACTGAAAATCCACTGGATTTTAGTGGCTAGAAGGCCAAACAAAGAGTAACCCAAAGGCCTTAAGGCATGGCACAACCCTTAACACCAAAAAGACCTCAAACAATCATCAAAAGCACTTAAATACAAAACTTTTTTTAGTTGAAAGCAAGGCCTAAAACAATATGCAAGGATGGCCAAAATGAGATACAAATAAATACTTAAATGGGGAAAACACTCACCCTTGAAGTTCAACTTCGAAACCAGCAATCTCATGGGACAAAAACCAACTTTCAAAGCTCAAGTAACACTCCCAAGAACCTCAGCCCAAAGGTGGTGGTGTATCTCTATGTGTTGTAGTGCAAAAGTGCAAGAAAAATGGACTTTAGAATACAAAAAAACACAATATAGAGAGAGAGAGAATGAGAAATATATATATATATAGAGAGAGAGAGAGAGAGAGAGATACAACTTCTCCAAAATTGCTCAACCTCTGATAAAGAGGAAGGGCCTCTCCTTATATAGAGGAATGCAAAGCCAAGCTTGTTCAACAAGCTTGGAAAGGGCTTCATACACGTGTATCGAGGAGGGATGAGTGAAAACCAGCTGGCTCAAAATATCTGGAGCAAAATCTGCTGAGACAAAGGGTTCTGCCGGCCATCAGTTGTGGTAGTTGTGGCCGGTAGTGCCTCACTGATAGTCGGCAGGCATCATCAGTAGCAGGCAGGGAGAAAACCATGGCCGGCAGGGCCAAAATGTGGTCGGCAGTGCTCCACAAAAAGCATGAAGAAAGGGCCAACACATGGTCCAAAAATGAGACAGAAAGAATACAGGGTTTGGAAAGCTCAAACCTGTGATGTTCTGCCGCGAACTCGAATACTCAACGAGCAATCGAGCTTGTCATTTGGATGTACCTGCAAGCATATCCAAGTCTTGAGAACGGTCAAAAATGGGGTGTCTACAAATCTCAAGACAAATAATTTAATCAAAATTTCTAAGGGTGTGACGCATTATATATTCAATTCCATCATCTATTTCAATACTCACTCAATTCCATGTTTGCAACACCAATTTCAATCATTTATAAATAAAAAAAAAATGGATATGATAATCATTTTAGGGAAAAAAATCCCCCCTTTCAAAATGCCAATCCAAATACCAAAATCACCCATTTTGACACAACATGACTTCATTTTCAAACCCCATGTTCATTTATTTCGTTTCCACCAAAAACCCCTCTTTTACATTTCACCCAAACCCTAGGTTTGGCTCAAAATACTTCAAAATCCCACCATTGTTACACAATCATAAATAACTAAGTCAAAAATCATAACAAAGTGAAAAAAATCCCTACCTCAAAAGAGAAAAGATGCGCCAAGCAAAAGAGAAACCCCAAAGATGTCGAAATCCAACTCTAGTCGGATCAAAGTGAAGATCTTGGCTCTACCTCTTTATCAAACCGAGTAGGGTGGAGAAATCACTAAATCTAGGTGGAAATGTAGAGAGAAGGTAAGTTTAGAGAGAGAGAGTCTCAATTTAGGTTTTTAGAAAGTTTTAGAGAGAGAGAGGGATGAAAAAGTGATATAAAATGTCACTTTCACGATCTGATATACGCACAATCCGCTTGAGCGGAAGAGTTAACGCTCGAGCAGAAGAGTTGACGCTCAAGCGTCAGACACAAAAATTTGTTCCGCTCGAGCGCAAAAAAGAGACCTGCTCGAGCGCGGAATACACACGTTCAATACTTTTGCAGACAACAGACAAACCACTCAAGCGCAAGAAGGGACGCTCGAGCGCCCACCCGCTCGAGCATAGGAAACGCCGCTCGAGCATGAAAACACTCCTCCAGTATTTTGAGACGTGGAAAGTACTGAGTGTTTGCAAACCCCGTTCGAGCGCAAGAAGGCCCGCTCGAGCGGAAGACCAAAATTCTGGGCAACACAAGGTTTGAAAACTAAGTAACCAACCTGTTCCAAAACACACTCAAAATGCACAAATAACCAAATTTAAGAAGGAATAAAGAGCAAAAGACAATGAACAACATTTAGAAACCATAAACCTGAATCCGAAGTACAACAAGTGAGGGGTCAAAACCGGAATCGCTATAATAAGTAACTTGCTGAAGAAGTATAAAAATGCACCGTTTCATGCTTAAATAATTTGAATTGACCAAAACTCAAAAAACAAAAGCTATACATAATCAAAATTTATAAGAGGCAATGCGAATGAATTTAGTACAAACTGAACAAGTTGGGAGAAAAACTTGATAGAAGAACCTAGATGGAATTCAACCGAAAAATCTGAAACTGAAAACGAAAAGAAACTGTCCCAAGATGATTTTTTTCAGAAAAGTTCAAAACATGAAAAGTGTTCAAAATAATATTTTACTGCAGTTCAAGCGAAATCAATAAAAATGAGCTCGTTTTGTGGGTTAAAACAACATCTAAAATCTACATTGCTAAAATGAATAAAAACTATTGTAACCAAGATCATCCGATTGCAAGTTCTAATTGATCTTTTTAGTAACAAGTTAAAATACAAAAGTTGACTAGAATTACGTATACATGCCTCTAATCAAATTTCATATTTATCAAGGTCATTTACTATTTTTCAAGATGTACAAATCAACATAATTTAAACTATACCAATAAGTTCATATTTAATTCTTTGTACCTTAACTCCACCACTTCGGCCCTTCACTTCCAGCCTATACATATATCCCATGTGCCTCCCATATACCTAGCACCGCTCTGAAGCCAAACTTGTATGGGGATATCGTCCAGAGTTTGACCCACACTCCCCGAACGGTTAGCATATACGTACGAGCGTAAATCAAAGTACTCGTTTACTCTTGAGAACGAGGCAACAATATATATATACACAACATCTCATCTACTCATGAGAACAAACATAACAATGCCAAGCCTAAGACATTCAAATAAATCTTATAATCCTCACATTCTTTCTTATACATTCTTTCTCACCATCATTCAAATAAAACAACAATCTATGGAGTCATGGTAGAGTGTAAGAAATTTATGTATGGATTTTAAATTTATTTTAATTTCATATATCCATGAGTGTGCTTACAATCATAAAATAAATACATATAAAAACCCTAAACCTTACATACACATCTAACCAAATAATGAAATCAAATCCATCATCTACATGCAAATACAAAATCAAACCAACATCAAATACATAAAAAGAACAAATCAAACATAAATCAAAGAAAATAAGTTTTGCACTCACAATATTTTTTGAAGATCAAAGAATCACTTAAACAATTAATGAAGTCACCAAAATAAAAGCTTAATCTTTTTTTTCTCCTTTCCTCTCATCCTTCTCTCTCTCCCTGCCGTCTCCTCTTTTTTTTTCTCCTCTGTGGCTGCTCCTCTCTCTCTCTCTCTCTCTCTCGGCTGCTGCTTATTGAAAATTCTCCACACTTTTATGATTATAATAACCTAAGTTTTAATATAATGATACCTGCAATAACATTATATTATATTATATTATATTATATTATACAAATACAACATATATAAATATAAATGTTCTATATATCATCAATATATATAACAAATTATATATATAATATAAATATATATAAATATTCAAATCAATTATATATAATTAAATATTACATTAAATTCTCATGTATCCACACAATTAATAAAGCCAAAAATAAAATAAAGTAATAATAAATAATGACTTAAGAAAATTAGGGTCGCTACACTTATCATATCATTGTAAATATAAAATTGTGAGGTTCTAGTATTTTTTGTAATATTATATATATACTTTTGTATTTTTGTAAACGTTAAGGAGGTGTATTTTGTTAGGTTAGACTTTTCTCATATTCACATATTAACATAAGAGAACTCGAGGGACGCTGTGGAGCACACCACAAGTCATATTTCGATAATCCGAATCATTTATTTTTTAGGACTCATTGAGTAAAATATTCATACAAAAAATTAAAATGATCGGACATAAGTAGTTATATGTTTGAATAAAATTTGTATTACAAAAATTGAATAGTTATTCTTCAAATTATATTTGTCATCTATTTTTTTAAAACTAATCACTGTGTTTGGTTTGAGTTTTCTGGATTAAATTTTTTGAAAACTAAGTTTTTTTTATTTTCGTGTGTTTTTGTGTTTAGTGAATATTTTTAAAATTTTAAACATTTTTTTTATTTTTTTAGATGCACCTTACTTAGATGTGTCTAAAAAGTAAAAAAAATTGTGAAAAAATATTTTAAAAAATTAAGAAATACATAAAGATACAAAAAAAAATGTACTAAATTCTTGTATTTTTTTTTGTATTTTTAGTATTTAGTGAATTTTTAAAAGATTTTTTTTACAATTTTTTTACTTTTTAAGTGTATTTATGTTAGGTATGTCTAAAAAGTAAAAAATTTGCATAAAATATTTTAAAAAATTCAGTAAAAACAAAAAAACACGAAAAATAAGAGTGTAAAATTTTCTGAAAACTGTTTTTAAAAAATAGAAACCAAGCAAAGTGAATATGATTCGAACATATAGCTACCGATATCTAATCATTTTAATTTTTTGTATGAAGATTCTACTCAACGAGTCTAAAAAAATAAACGGTTTGAATCACCAAAATCAATTTCAAATAGGCCTACCAACTCAAACACTTATCCGGATCCTCGGCCGCCCTACCCGGCCGCCCTACCCAGCAGCCCCCCAAAACGACGTCGTTTTGGGGGTTTTTTTTTTTTTGTTTTTTTTTTTTTTTCTTCTTCTTCGTTCTTTCCATAATACTCTCCATTTTTTCCGACAGCTGCCATAACCAGAGGGGAGGGAGGGAGAGGCTGCGCGCGCAGCTCGTCGCCTCGCCGCCAGCCGTCGCAGCAGTCCGATCGTCGCAGCCGTCGCCTCGCCTCGCCTCACCGCCGTCGCCTCCGCCTCCTCCTCCTCCCCCACTGGTTATGGCCCCCTCCAGTCCGGCCCTTCCCTTCCTCCTCCTCCTCCTCCCTCCTCCTTCCTCCCTCCCTCTTCCTCTCCTTCCTCCCTCTCTTCCTCTGCGTTTTTTTTTTTTTGAAAATTTACCCCCAAAACGACGTCGTTTTGGGGGCTGCCGGAAACGGCCGCCGGGTAGGGCGGCCGAGAATCCGGACTCCTCAAACACTATCTCAAATTAAAATATCAACTTAGAAGAAGTCAAATCCTATTTTGTTTACTTCTAGTCCAAAGTACGGTCTTTTATTTCCTCTTCAATTCATTGCAAGACTTGCAGATAGGTGAGCAAAAAAGCTAAGGTGAGCAATATTCTTTGCATAAACTATTGTTGTTTGATCTCATCCTTCGTTTAAAAAACCACTATAAACTTTTGCAGTTAAGACTTCGATTGATAGTTTTTGTTTCATTTCTGTTTCTTCATGGTTTGATCATGTTTATTTTTTACTTTTTTATTCTTCAAGTTTGATAAGACATTAAAATATGCAAAGCTGAAGAAAATTGGTTTTGGAAATTCTTGTGAATCTTGTTGGTGACAAGGAAAGAGATTTAAAATCCCACATGGTGCTAAAATCCTGGATCTTCAGGTATCTCTTTTTATTTTGCAGACTTAAATATTTAAATTATGTGCTCTTTAAGTTTCTGTGAACATTTTCGTAGATTTTTTTGGCATCGATACAAGATTAAAGCAAAGTGTTGCCTCCTTCATTATTTTTCCATGTTTCTGCGGAATTTTCTTTTATTCGAAGTTGAATATCTTCATCTTTATCACACCATGACTCTAGATTGAGTAAAATTGATGGTGCTGGAATTTTATCGTTCATATGTAGATCGGAATATTTTCGATATCGTTTGAGGGGCAAACATCTACTAAGTTCCTTTTCCTTTTGTAAATCAAGCTCTTTGAATCATAGATTTAGTTATGAATCTAAAAAAAGAAAAAAAGAAAAAAGGAAAAAAGTGAGACAATATTGTCAATAAAATATAAGTTAATTTGTTTTTTCTTTTTTCCATTTCTCTTTTATTTTCAAATTTCCATTGAAATTTATATCCAAATACAGTGTTATTTCCTTGTTTGAAATTTGCATTCATTCAATGAGAGCTATGTTAGTTTGTTACTTTTGCGGTATGAATATGGGTGTAGTTGTGTGTATCCTGGACCGAATAATACTAAATATATACTCAAAATCTTAATAAAAAATTTATTAAGAATTTTTTTTCAAGTACTTATATTTCAATTCATATATAACATACTCTTATATTTTAATAAGTCATATTATTTGGACATTTTGACTGATTAAATCTTAATTTTTATATTTAAGGTATTTTTTGGACAGTTTTATTCTTATGAATATTTTTTAAACCCTTAGTAACTTAGTGATGTGAGCATTCATATTTGACAACGTAACATCACGATACATTCACACTATCAATGTTAATATTAATGTGTTTTACCCTATTATTATTAGAGACATTTTGGTAACTATGTCACCCATAAGACTTACTATAATATAAAAAAGTAATTTAAATTAAGTAAAACATAAATAAGCAAAAAAAAAAAAAGGAATAAATACCTCAATTTTATTCAATATTATTTAAATTTATTTTGAAGCATGGACCTAAAAAAGACCTTGAATCTCCACCACATGTTTGAGAGATGGACAAATTTCTTATTATTTTTTTGGACTGTAGCTTTAGTGGTCCTGGACCTCCTTAATCTTAACTGATATACAAGTATTGGAAGACTAGATTATCATGTTTTGGAAGGCCACCATAACCTACGTGTTTAGGATTTGAAGAGGTCACTTTTAAGTATTTCTGTGTAGGTAATTTTAAAAAAATTAAATTTGCTGATAAAAACGTAGTCACATAATTCCTGTATATTATTTTTTAAAAATAAATAACAAATATAATTTTAAAAATACATCATTAATTTTTTAAAGATGGATACATTAAAATTATGTGATTATATTTATCGAATCAATATGATTTTTTAAAGAATAATCTAAACACAAGCATTTAAAAATAAATAATTTGAATCAACGGAAAGGAGCTTGAGGTGGATCACAAATCGAAATTCGACGATCAAATCCTATAATCCTTTAGATGACTAGAGACACGCCAAGGGATATGTACAGAAGCATATTTTGAACATTTATTTATATATCTTATATCGTAATCGTCTAACATAAAATGTTATTAATATTAAGAATGTAATTGAAATTGAATAAGTTTTAAGGTTAAACTGCACTCTCTCTTTTTTTGGGGTATTTTTTTTCAGGTCCCTGGTATTATGATTTTATAGCATAAAGGACACCAAATATTTTCATAATGTCTAAGGTCCATCAACAATATTTTCATAATGTCTAAGGTCCCTCAACCTTGATCCAGAGAAATTTCAGTCCAGAGAAATTTCAGTCCAGAGAAAATTGGTCCAGAGAAATTCTGGTCCAGAGAAATTTGGTCCAAAGAAATTTCAGTCCAGAAAAAATTGGTTAGAGAAATTCTGGCCCAAAGAAATTTCTCTGAATGAATTTCTCTACTTTTCTTCTCATTTCCCCGATACTGTAGTGATGATCAAAGGTAGGCCAAGCAAGCATACAATAATAATTTAATGATAGCAAAACTAATAACATCTTAATAACAAAACTCAGAAGCACATTTAATCAAAACTAACTAGGAAAGTTTGGATAACTTCAGTTGCAAATGAATGGATTCATGCCTGTGTTTTACAAGATGACGACGGACACTAGAGAATTTCTCTGGATTTAAAATCAGAGAAATTTTCTGCATCACCAAAAAAAAAAAAAAAAAAAAAAAACAGCAACAATAACCCAGAGAAATTGTTGCATCTTCAGGCATACTTTGGCAGCAGAGTGACTGTATCACCGTATTTCAACTCAGCTATTGCATCTGGTCATGCCCAGAGAAATTTTTTGGGTTGAGAGAATTTCTCTGGTTAGGAATTTTCTCTGGATTGTGGAGTCCAGAGAAATTCTCTGGGTGGGAGAATCTCTGAAAATGTTTGTCTGAGAATTTCTTTGGGTTTGGGGATAAAAAAATTATTTTTAGCGACGATTTTACTAGGATTAACTTTCAATAAGATTTTAATGAGAATTAAATCCAACTATTATGATATATTGGTAATTTACCCAAAAATAATTTTTCAGTTTTTTGGTTTTTGTGTTTCTTATTTGTAGTGAACTTTTTTTCATATTTTAGTCAATTTTTTTTAATTTTTTAGATGTATCTAATATAAATGTACTTAAAAACTAAAATTTTTAGAGCAAAAACACAGAAAGTTGGATTCATCAAATTAGAAGTAGAAGTAGGGCAAACGATCAATATCAATATTCAATATATAGGTTAATATAATGCACTTACCTCAAAAAAAAGTATGAAGTGCTGTTTGTATATAGATGTATAAATGTCTATATGTATGTATGTATAGATTGAAGGAAACACTTGGGTCTTCTTTCCTGGAAACAATAATAGTCTCCTCCAAAGAAAACAAGAGTAGATTGAGAGAGAGTAAAGATAGAGTGGTGATTCCAAGGCAGTGTGATTTTCTTGGACCCCAAACAGACAGAGAAAAAAGAACAATGCTATCCAGAGAAATTTACTCCCTGGCCTTTCATGCAAACTCCCACGTCTTCACAACAACCTACACAATGAACCCCAAACCAGCGGCACGCGCAAGAATAGGACCCCGGAAAAATGCCATTGGCGCCGCATTTTGAGAAGCGACGCCATAGCCAAGCTTCCATGCACCACCGAAGCACTAAGCATTGCGTAATACCTTCATAGGTAGTGCACTACCAACACACCACCAGTGAAATAGCTCCATCAACCGAAATACATCATCGGCTGGACCAATAATCGCTGACAAAAAGATCGCTCTGATTTTTGAAACAGATAATTAAAAAATAAAAAGAAGAAATAATAATATAGAATAGAGCAGACTAAAACAGACCCGATTCAACAAACACAGGACCAGGCGAGACCTCCGATGGTGGGTTTGGTGATCAGAAGATGCGATGAGAGGGAGAGAGAGAGAGAGAGAAATCATGAACAGTGAATAGAGAGAAAGAAAGAGAGAGAGACTCTCATATATGTTAAGGGACCTTAGACATCAAAAATTAATTTTGTGGATGTCTTCCATTACGAAAAGTGGGAGAGGGACCCTAGACCGATTTTCCCAAAATTATTTTGAAAAATTTGATCTTTTTTGGTTTCAATTTTTTGAATTTAATTTTCTGAAAATGATTTTTTTATTTTTCGTATTTTTTTATTTTTAATATTTTAAGAAATTTTTTTACTTTTTAGATACACTTAATATAAATATAATCAAAAAGTATAATATTTGTGAAAAAAATCTTTAAAAAATTCATTCAATATAAAAAATATAAATTAAAAAAAAAAAGAAAATTTGGTATATTTTCATATTCTTATGTATTTATTGATTTTTTTAATAATATTTTCTTACTAATATTTTTCTTTTTAGGTGCATCTAAAAAGTAAAAAAAAAATTACTTAAAATAATAAAAAAAAATTCATTAAAAACAAAATAAATACAAAAATAAAAAACTCTATTTAAAAAAAAAATGAATTTAGAAATTTGGAATCAACAAGGTTGTTGGAATAAATTCATGTTAGATCAAGTCTATATAAAAAAAGGAAAATGACTTAGACCCCCAACTGGGAGTGCTGGGGTCGTCCCTGATTGGTGCAAAAACAGTTTTTTTTTTTTGAATTTCAGCCAACCACACGCTGCCACGTCACTGGGGTGCCACTGGGGGTCGGAAGCAATGCCCATAAAAAAAATTTACAGAATTTAAATCCCCTAGTTAGTAAATTGGGAGGTAGTTTCTTTCTTGTCCATAATTTGGATTTATAAAATATTTTTCTTTTTAAGTGTATTTGGATTAGATGCATCTAGAAAATATGAAAATAAAAACTCAATTTAAAAAAATTAAATTTAGAAATTTAGAATCAAACAAGGTTGTTAGAATAAATGCATATTAAAATCAAGTCCATATAAAAAGACTTAAAAAATTTAAGTCCCTCAGTTATTAAATTGGGAGGTAGTTTCTCTCTTGTTTATAATTTGGATTGGAAATCGATGTTTGAGACTGTGGATCTCACCATAGGTCCCATTTCTACGTCAAATCATTTATTTTATTAGGTACTTCGTATATATCAGTCACATAAAAAATTAAATCGATTCGATAATCATTTTTTTGCTTTTGTAAAAAAAAAAACGGCCTATTTTAAAAACACAATTGTTGTTCATTTTTTTGTTGACAAATACGATAAATTGAATAAATTACGATTATTTGATCAACTTAATTATTATTTTTTAAAATGATATACACAAAATATCTGACAAAATAAATTATTAGAATAATTAAAGCGATACACTTGATAAATTTGACGATCTCAAACAGCTCCATGCAATCCAGGAGGCAATTCATCTCCTTTCAATTTTGAGAGGTGAGATTCATACTTTATACGCATTTTCCTCATGCTTCAAACTTATCCCAAATCTTTCCATGAACTGTCTTGCTAGTCTCGATTAATCCACCAATTCCATCAATGCTCATACACCTGTTACTCCATTTCCAAATTAAAAATGTTAGAAACACTAATTTGTTTGGTTTAGTTTTAGGATTATGATTTGAGTGTTGAGTTATGATTTAAGTGTGGAGTTGTGAGTTGAGTTTTGAAAAAAGAAAATTTGTTTAGTTATGAGTTTTGAAAAGTATTTTGAAAATTGTTCGAAAAGAGTTTTTGAATTTTGAAATTTTATGGATTTTTTTGTAAATATTTAAAAATGTTTAAGAAAATTTTATTTTTTTATTTTCAATATATAATTTTTATTTAAAATTTTTTAATTATTTTTATTTTAAATATTTTATAAATATTTTAAAATTTTCAATATTATAAACTCAAAACACAACTCTTCACTCAAATGGTAACTAAACACATAACTTAAAACTCAATTCAAAAATTATTTTCAAAACTCATAGCCAAATACATAACTTAAAACTCCACACTACTTTTAAAACTCTAAATTAAAAACACAACCAAATACATAACTAAAAAATTAAAATATTTAAAAATATATTTATAAAATAAAATATTTTAAATAAAAATTATATATTTAAAATAAAAAATAAAATTTTAAAATATTTAAAAAAATATAGCACACAAATGTGTGAAATACAATGCACATTAAAATAAATAAATAAATATTTAAAATATGAAAGATTTATCATAAAATAATAAAATTAAGAAAAATTTTAAATGGTAACCTAATATATCTAAGAATATATACCATATATACATTAACACAACTGATATACTTGATGCACACTTCATGGTCTCGAACAGTTTCATGCAATCTAGATTATGAACTAGAGACAATTCATCTCCTTTAAATTTTGAGAGGTGAGATACATACTTTATACGTTTTTTCCTCACGCCTCAAACTTATCCCAAATCTTTCCATGAGCCGTCTTGCTAGTCTTGATTAATCCACCAACTCGATCAATGCTCATACACTTGTTACTCCATATCCAAATTAAAAATGTTATAAACACAAAATATTTGTCTAAATTTTTTACAAAATATTCACATTAAATGCCTCTCACACGAGGGGCATGAGTGTGGATCTCACCCCCTCATGTGGTTAAATCTTTGGTAAACTTTTATTTATTTATTTATTTTATTTTTTATGCCTTGCATTACTCACGGTGCTAAAATCTTGGAATCTCAGTGAATCATTCTGCTTGGTTAGAGGTTTTTAAAAATACTTTTTAAAAAATTTTATTTTTTTTTGTTTTTCATATCTTTTTTTTACTGAATTATTTTAATATTTTAAGTAATTTTTTTAATTTTTAGACATACCTAACATAAATATCCCTAAAAAGTAAAAAATTGTGAAAAAAATCTTTTAAAAATTCAGTAAATACCAAAAATAAAAAAAATACAGGAATTCAGTACATTATTTGTATTTTTATGTATTTATTAATTTTTTAAAATATTTTTTCATAAATTTTTTACTTCTTAGATACATCTAAGTAAGGTACATCTAAAAAAGTAAAAAAAAATGTTTAAAATTTAAAAAATATTCACTAAAAACAAAAAAAAAAATAAGAAAATCAAAAAACTCAATTTTTGAAAAATTTAATCCAAAAAACTCAAACCAAACACACTGATTATTTTTTTATTTATTTTGTAGACTTATATATTTAGGAGAAATATTTGGGACCTCCTTTGGGGATGACTTTCACACCCTCAAAGTAATTCTGGCCCTCTATATATTTGTAAGGTCCACTCATGTATATATAAGATCCACATTATAAGTGATTCAGATTTATGGAATCTTGTGAGGGTGAAAGTCTCAATCATTACTCTATATATTTAAAGGAAATGATTTGTCTATGTTGAAATTTTAACTAGATTAGATAGTTGACATCTTTTATCCGTCAAAGTTAATGAACGAATGTCTCTTACTGATCAAAATTATTGAAAGGATTCAACTGAACGAACAGTTAGAATAATGGACCAATTTTTTTTTATTAATTTTGACTAATAGATGACATCCGTTCATTTACTCTGACAAAAACCTTAACTATTTAGTCCAGTTAAATTACCAATTGACAACAATCCATTTCCATTTTTAAATTATGTGCTATTAAGTTTCTGTGAATATTTTCGTAGATCTTCTTGGTATCAATGCATGATTAAAGCAAAGTGCTGCCTCCTTCATAATGGCCCTGTTTAGTAGAGTTGTGAGAAAGTACTTATAGCTTATACTTAAACAGCTTATAGCTTATAATTGTGAATATAAGCTGATTTCTGACTTATAAATTAAGCATCTCCTGCCCCACTCAAAGAATAAGCTGATTTCTGACTTCCAAAAAGCTATAAGCTAAGTCAAACGCATCAAAATAGCTTAAATTAAACTAAAAGCTGAAATAAGCAGCTTTTAAGCGGCACCAAACAGGGCCAATATTTTGTGTTGAATTGTTGACGATTAATTTATGTAAGAGTTTAAATTATTAAGAAGCGTGATATTTTAGGGGTAGTCTTTTCTCCAGTCTAAGATTTAGATTGCAGGGTATTGTCCAAATACGTAAAGTCCATCACAAATTTCGTTTTAATAATTCAAAATGTTCATTTTGTAAGGTCATTCGTGTATATTATTTGTAATAAAAATTAGATCAATTCGATAGTTGTAACCATGGATCTCGTTTCGATAATTCAAACTGTTCATTTCGTAAGATCCTTCGTGTATATCATCTATAAAAAGAAATTAGATCGATTTGATAATCCTAGCCACAGATCTTATTTCGATAATCTAAACCATTCATTTTCTAAAACCCTTCATAGATATCATCTATATATATATATATATATATATATATATATATTTTAAAAAAAAGGTTGATTTTATAATTTGACCATATTCAATTTGTCATATTTGTTTTTCAAAAAATTAACGATAAGTATTTTTTTTTAAAATAGACTATTTATTATTTTAGTGGCAAACAAAAAAATATGACAACATTCACATAGGTGTGAGAACATGCTAGTGCAAGTATTGTTTAAAATATTTAATAATTGATTTGGAGCCTCTAACATTTTTACAACTATATTTTGATTCACGAAATCTATTAGTAGATAAATTTTTCTTTTTTATTCTTTAAAATCCCTTTAGTTCCCCGTTTGAAAATTGCAGTCATTTAACAGAAGCTATGGTATCAATTTTTTAGATTTTTGTATGAAATAATTATTTTTAAAAATAACAAAAGTTTATTCTATTTATAATCAGTATTTTTTTAGTTTAACCAAATATAAGAATAAATAATTTAATAAAATAATCATTCAATTATACTTTATTTTAGTGAAGCAAATATACCTTAGAAGTATTTGAAGTTTAGATAGTCAAGTTCTAGGCTCATAGGGCCATCATAATAAGCTTCACTTCCAGGATTCATGTCGTTCATCCTTTCGACATTTATGTGTAAATCATATTATATTTGAAAAAAGAAATATTATTGAATCGATAAGGGTAATTATATAATCTCAATGTATTTTTTAAAAAAAAATAGATTACAAATATGATTTTAAAAATATATGTTTATTTTTAAAAAAATATATATTAAAATTATGTGGCTACGATTATTGGATTAATATGATTTTTTGAATGATGATCATCTACACATATCTACTTAAAATTAAATAATTTGGATCATCGAAATAGAATTTATGGTAAGTTCACAAACCCAAAATTAGACAAGTATAAAGGATTAGAGACAAGCCAACTTCACGAGAATATGTATATAGGTATATTTTGAACATTTATTTTATCCTGTAGTGTAATATTCTATCATAAAATGTTATTAACACTTAAGAATGTATTTGAAACTAAATAAATTTCAAGGCTAAACTGGATTTTTTTATTACTCATTCACCTGAGAGATTAAATTTTTCATTATTATAAAACGTATTTCTTTTTGTTTTTCTTTTCAAATATGATTAACGATTAGATGATTCTAATATTTTTAATTTGGGTATAGGGGCAACCATATATCTCACATTCTTACACTTTCGCATCATTTGATAGACGAAGCTAGGCGTAGGCTAAATGGCGGTGATACCATTAATTTTATATGAAAATGTCATTTGTTATTTTCTCTACAGGTGGGATTTTTTTATTGGAGAAGGATCCCTCCAGTGATGGATTGGAGGTTGTTGTTTGGCCCATTAGACTCATCACAGATTCCGTTTCGATAATTTAAATCGTTCATTTTGTTGAACACTTCGTATATTTTATTCACACAAAAAAATTAGGTCGATCCGACAATTATAACTTGTTTAATTTTTTACTAAAAAAATACATAACAGTTGTGTTTTTAAAAATAAACCATATATTTTTTAGTAACAAACGCAATAAATTGAACAAGTTATAATTACCGGATTAACCTTATAGCGATCCCGATTTTCCCTCAATTGGTTATTGCATTCTGGACTTAGGTTCCGTGGTGTTGGTTGTTGTATATATCTTGTTTTCATCCTTTAATTCTTTGTATTCGAGTTTTGGGATGTGTTGGGCAGGTTTGTTACAGGTTGGTAGTCAGTTTAAACCAATAGTTGCTGCCCAGAATTTTGTTTCTTTGCTCGAGAGAGGTTTTTGTCGCTTGAGCGAGCTTTATGTTTTAGCTCCTTCGCTCGAGCTAGGGTTCCTTCGCTCGAGCGTGCGTCTGCGTCTAGTTTTGGACCTGAAGGTTGTGTTTCTTGGCTCGAGCGAGCTTTCCTTCGCTCGAGCGAGCGAGGACTATGTTTTGGGTTTCTTCGCTCGAGCGAGCTTTTCTTCGTTCGAGCATGCTTCTGGGTTACAGACCTGAAGCTTCGAATTGTTGGCTCGAGCGAGACTTTCTACGCTCGAGCGAGGTTTCTTTGTGTCTGGTCGCTGAGCGACCATTCCTTCACTCAAGCGAGCCTCGAAAATATCAGTTGGCAACAGCACGTTACACTTCACTTTTTCATCATTTTTTTTACACCAAACCCTAGATCCGGCTGCTCTTCTCTCTCTATACACCTTCTCTTTAAGAATACACCTAGTTCTAGTGAGTTTCTATCCTTATTCCTTTGTAAAAAAAAGGTAGAGCTGGTGTGGGCTACGTTTTGATCCGAAAATCTTTGGATTTGGAGCATCTCGAGTTTTCTTCATCTTCTCCATTTGGTCTCTTCATTTGAGATAGGGATAACCTACTCCTTTCTATGGGTTTTGACATAGATATTCTGTATTTTGTATAAATGGTCGATTATGGTAATTTTGAAAAAGTTAGGGTTTGATTTGAAGTTATAAAAAGGGAGGTTTTAAATGTTAAACTCCATGTGTATGTGAGACCTTGGAAAATGGAATTATTGTTGTTAAGTTGATGAAATTGAACATTAGGGTTGATATTTGAAAAAGGGGGAAAATACCCTAATTATGTTGAATAATTAATTTGGGGAATTGTGAAATTGAGTTGAAATTCATGAAATTGGGAAGTTATGGGATTGAATGGTGTAGTTGGATTAGTTAATGACTCACCTATGAAAATGTTGATATTTTATCTGTTTGATAAATTTATATTCTGTTTAGAGATAACTGCTTTGGGCTATCGATGGAGGATAGTCTTGATTGTTGTAGACACTATATGTTGATTAGGGAAAACTGAAACTAATCACTTGGAATATGACATAGGGGATGGACTCCATTAATAACGAAGTTGGCCGGAATGTCCAAGGTGAAAGTCTCGAAATCTTAATTACGTTTGCATAACGTAGATAATTGAAGTATGGAAGTATTTTTAATATGAGTTGAAGTCTCATTTGAATTGTTAATGTTGGAAGTGTTTTAATATGAGCTGTAGTCTCATGGAAATTGTTTGGCTAGATAATGAGCCATGTTTATGAAGTTGAAATGGATAAGTAAAGAAATGTGAAATGGAACATTGAATGTATTTGTCTTGGAACCGAGAAATGTTGAAAGTTGATTTACAAGTGTTAGCCGTTTATCGAATGCTAATGTTTTAATTATTGCTCATATTTGGTTTAGTATATCTCTACTGGGCATTGGTTCACCCTATATGGGACATCATTTTCAAGTTCAAGTGATATGCCACCTTCAAGGACGTAACTTGGAAGGTTTGGGAGTTGAAGACTCTTTTGTTTGTTTTGTTATTTTGGTATTACATGTAAATTCAAGCCGAGGGCTTAATGTGTTTTGAGTTAGTACTCTCTTTTTGTGACCAAGTGTTGGCTTGGAAAGTTGTAAGCCCGTAGGGCATTTACTTTTGATGTCAACATGTAATACTTCTTTATTAAATACTCTGATGAATGGAAATATGTTTTATTCTCTTATGTCTATGCATGTAAAGAATGTTGGGTTTGTATGTATTATTTTGAGGGCGTTACAGCTTAGTATCAGAGCGTACCAGGTTTGAATACTTTGGGTACGTAGGAAATGGTTAGTACCACAATCGGTTTGTCTCGCTTGTCAGAGACTTATGTATGATGTTATATGTTTATTTGATAACATGCTTATGTGATTATATGGGTATGAGATTTAATTTCTAGGATGTTGATTGGATCCTTGGGTTTCTGGGAGTTCTATTGGAAAAGCACTTGATCAATGCTGTTTCTGACCGGAACTCTAGCAACGCCACGGGACTATAATCATCCGGAAATGAAATTCGTAAGTGCTTATGTGACTATGTGCTTACGTGGAGTGAATTACTGTTGCCCATGTATTAGGACATGAGTGAATAGATTCGGTACATTTGTGAATGTGCTAATGTTTTTATTACCTTTATTAGGATGTCAGGACGAGGACTTGGTGGTTGGCGTGATAGGCCTAGGAGGCAGGAGATGCCTATACCGGATGAGATTCCAGCGCAGCAAGAAGGGGTTGGTCAGGCCAATATGGCCAAACCAGTAGGTCAGCAGGCCATAGGCGCCTTAGCCCGCGAGATGGCAGGAGCATTGAGGGAATCCATGGACATTCTCAGAGCTGAGAATCAAGTCTAGGCCCATGTAACTGAGGCAGGACCGCCCTTTTTGAAGAGAGAGTTCTTCCGGTCGAATCCGGATGAGTTTGTGGGGGATCTTAAAGAGCCACTGAAGGCCGATGAGTGTCTTGAGCAGATAACGAAGACGTTTGAGATACTTGGCATCGAAGACGGGGCATTGAAGGTGACCTTGGCGTCTTTCCAGTTGAAGGGAGACGCGGGTCAGTGGTGGAAGATCGTGCGAGGTCGTATTGGAGGGACTTGGGAGGATTTCGTTGGTGCCTTTTAGAAGAAGTGTTTGTCTCCCGCTGTCAGGGAGAAGTTGAGGGATCAGTTTTGTCAGCTCAAGCAGTTGAGTACACCGATGGCTGAGTTTGAGGCCGCATTTACCGGTTTATCTAGGTTTGCACCTAAGCTAGTGGCGTCTGAGGAACGTCGTTGTCTTAAGTTCGAAAAGAAGTTGAGACATGGGCTCAAGTTTAGGGTTGCTGGGTCCATGACTCGGGAGTATGAACGCCTTGTGGATGCTGCAGCCCATCTTGAGATTATTATGCACGAGGAGAAGAAGAGGATGAGGGGCTCCAAGAGGAGGCAGGATGGCCAGTGGGATGGTAAGAGGCAGAGGGGCTCCAACCCTCAGCAGTCCCAGGATGCTTTTGCAAGATCTACCTTTCCAATGCTGAGTTCAGGCTTTGGGAGGGGTAGTCAGGGAGACTTTACTTGTTACAAATGTGGTCAGCAAGGCCACAAGTCTCCAGCTTGCCAGCAGAGGAGAAGAGGGCAAAGAGCAGCTTCATCTTCGGCTCGTCCTCAGAGCTAGAGTCAAGGCAGAGGCCAGCCGCTCTTTTGTTACCAGTGTGGTCAGGCGGGGCACCTAAAGAGGTTTTGCCCACAGTTGAGTGGCACATCTGGTGCATCTGGTTCGACGCAGACTCAGAGCCATTAGCCAGCTCAGTCAGTTCAGGCCTCAAGGGCCAATCAAGAAGCCTCATCGTCTCAGTCTGTACAGCAGTCTTATGCTCCGAGAGGTGAGCAGGTAGACCAGAGACCTTCAAGGCGTGTGTATGCTGTTACCGCACAGGATCTTGTACCGGCTCCATCTGTTGTGAGAGGTACCTTTTTGTTTTGCAACTTGGTTGCTAATGTGTTGATTGATACGGGTGCATCTCATTCCTTTATATCTGCTGCATTTGCATCTGTTTTGGGGTTGGAGTTGGCGCAGTTAGCATCTCCTATATGTGTTGTATCACCTGTCGGGGGTGAATTGATTTTGAAACAGGGGTGTCGGGGCTGTGATATAGAGGTCGCCGACCGCCGACTTCCATTTCCTTTTGTAGTTATGCCTATGTCGGGTTCTGATGTTATCTTGGGTATGGACTGGCTATCGTCATACCGGGCTATTATTGATTGTTACCGCCAAAGGGTCAC
>NW_021024779.1:950517-964115 GCF_004153795.1 Camellia sinensis | reverse complement strand
AGAAAATCCAAATCAGTTTAATTTGAATTCTGGATTTTATTTTACCAAAAAAAAAAATTAAATTCAAATGTTTTTTGCCCAAAAAGATTAGTATTGGGCCGAACAAGCCCAACCCAACCACACACCAGCACCCAAGCCCAGGCCCGGCCCAGCCCGCCCGACCAGACGGAAAGACGGCGACGGCGGCACGCGCGCGTGTGGTGATTTTTGGGTCCAAACATTCTTCAAATATATATATATATATATATATTGATTTGACAAGTATAATCATATAATTTGTCTTTAAAAAATGAATAACAAATATGATGATAACAACTCATCTTTTTAAATTAAATACTTAAAAATTATGTGATTATGTTTATTGAATCAATATAATTTTTTTTTAGAATTATTTAGACTAACACTTAACAAATGAACATCTTAAATTATTAAAATAGAATTTATGATGGGTCGACAAGTCCAAAACTAAAAGCTCTAATTCTCATAGGTCTACCAAGCGAACCCTAATTGTAATTAGGTAATTTATTATCATTTTTCATCCGACAAAACAAGTTAAATTCTTTACACATTTTAATTGCAAAACTCGTTTGGCACAAGTTTTTGAAATATTATTGAGCCGCCGGTTTTTCTACAACTTTAATTCTACGAACTTGTCCATTTTTGTCCTAGTTTCGGAATTCATTACCTAATTTTAAACTTTTCTATTTTTGATACATACACTTTTTACATTGACGTCATTGCTTTGGAGTTAATTGCGCATTTGGGGTTGATTTTTTATTTTTTAATTTTTTTAAGTGTTTAGAGTTGATTTTTTTAATGACTTTTTATTGGTTTTCTTTAGTATTTTTTTCAAATTTAAAAAAACTTTAGGTTCTGTTTGGTTTAGATTTCAAAACATAATTCCACCACTGATTCGAATGTAGTATTTGGTTGCAGCTTTTAAATCATAATTCTACACCCATTTCTCAAAACTCATTTCAAACTATAATAATTATTTTTCAAAACTCATAACCAAATACACAACTCAAAACTCTTTTCAAAACTCAAAAATAACTTTTACATTTTTAAGTTCTACTTGACAAGATAGATTGGAAAAGTAATTTCTTCTGAAAAAAATTCAGAAAAGGACAAAAATCCAAAAGTGATTTTTATGTTTGTCTTTTTTTTTTTTAAAACTTTTTAAATTCGTATACACAAGATGAATTTGAAAAATAACTTTTTTAACATAATTTAATAAAAAATCACTAATGATAAAAATGTTCAGTTAAAAAATAATTTTTTTAGCTGTATGCTAAACTCGCCACATTTTTAAAAAAAGCTGTATGCTAAAAAAATGAATTTTTTAGTTTATGTGTTTAGAAAGTTTTTAAAAAGGTTGCTCTCTTTTGTGAGTGAAAAAAGGTGATGTAATATTTAATGAGTATTTGGGGTGATTTAAATAAGTATATTTTTTTTATTTTTTATGAAAAGATATGCAGAAAAATAGAGAGATGATATAACCTAAAACAATAAAAAGATAAAAAAATATACTTTTTTAGTAGACTCCAAATACTCTCTTAATGACAAATGACTTAATAATTTTCAGATTTTTTAAGCAAAAATTAACTTTTTTAACCTGTTGCCAAACGCTCATAGATTCAAGCACATGATTAGGTAAAGAAAGATGAGATCAGATGGGATGATCAACTATTTATCAAGTTCATGCACTTGCAAGATGCATGTATTGTAGTATCAAAATTACAGAATTTCCCAATGCCGACTTTATTCGTTACTGTTAAATAAAAGACACATATTCAACATTAAAATAATTCTGATCATACAATTTTTTTTTAATTTTTAATTTTTATAGCTAGTGTCTGGATCAATTTATGCATACTTGATTAATTTTAGAGGATCAATTCTATAATTCACTGGCAAGGACCCTTTTAAAGTGAGAGCAACTTTGATCACACCTATCATTTAATATATTACTGTTTCACTGAAATTGCTTAACCTCTATTTTTTTTTGTATTTTCTGTGACTATTGTTGGTTGTGTATATCTCTAGATTTATTGAAAATTCAAAAGAAATAACTTTTATTTTTCTCATGTAATAAAGTCAAAGCATTGGTATCAAGTGGATGAGATGCTTCGTACTGTTATAACTTCCCATTCCCTTATTTCTCGCCTAATTATAATAAGAAAAATGCTTGGTGGCCCGAATTTATGTGACTCAAATGACTTGAATGTGCCAAAACGACGTTGTTTTATACTCAAAACGACGTCGTTTTGAGTGATTCAAGTCATTCGAGTCATGATTTTTCAGATCACCTAACATTGTTGTTGTAATAAAAACTAGTAGAATATATGAATAGATAAGATTTTATATAGAATTTGATGGACCTATTTCAAAAAAAATCTTATTTATGTATATATATAATTCTATGACTGATTTTTGTGTTATTATAACATATAAGGATTTTAGAGATATTTCGTTCCGAAAAATAAAAATTTTATTGCAAAACATTAGGAGACCAATTTATGTTATCATATGAATCATCACAAAAAAAGTCGTCTAGAAAAGTAAAAAAATGATCTTTAAAAATGTTAGGATAAATTACACTAACACCCTTGAAATTTGGTTCAATTACATTCCACCCCTGACATTCTAGAAATTACGTTTATACTCCTGTGGCTAATAGTCTTTATTTCACAAATTCTCTATTTATATAAAAAACAATAATTCCTAGTAGAAAAAAATAGAAAATTACATTGAAAAAAAAAATAAGGCAAAGGAAAGGAAAAAAAAAAGGGGGGGAGGAAGTAAAACAAAGTAAGAAAAGAGAGAGTGTATAAGTTTAATGTTTTCATTTCGTCTAAATAGTTACAATGACAGGGGGTTAGTGTAATTTTTCAAATGTTAAGGAGTGATATGTATTAAACTCAAATATCAGAAGTATAAGTGTAATTTACCCTAAATATTACTAATAAATGTATTTTAGAGATAAAATAACCGTGTTAAAAAATTTATTTTTTGATATGAAAATTTTGATTTTTATCATAATTGTCTGGACAGGCATAGGTAGTAAGCTATTTGTGCAAGAACAAGGCAGATGTTGGTGCTGCTACTATGGATGACAAGGGCGCTTCAAGAGAGTAAGCGTGAAATGACTAATGCGATGAGAATTGGTAAGCTATATAAAATTGATGAATTCTACGTTTTATCAAATTTTTATATATACATATGGACATTATTAACACATTATACTAACATATTGTAGGTGTCAGATGCATCTAGTGGGCAACAAGCTTCAAAACGGTGCTTCTCTAACTTTATTAGTTCATTTGATGAATAGAGATATTGTTAGAATTGACTATGGGACTTGTCTCTAGATTAAGTCGGTCCGTATACGAAGTAAATATATATATATATATATATATTGGATTTCAACCTTTTATTTGCAACCCAGCATGGCTTCTTTGACTACTGTCCTCATTGTCGGCTGGCACCATTACTAAAGCATTCTCTGTGTCTCTCTCTCTTTTCTATGTGCTAATTGATTGGGGAAACATATCTAATGCTTGTGACTTTTTTATAGTTTTGAATCTCATAGAGAGTTTTATCCATTAATTGGGGTGTCTATTTATCAGTTGAAGCCATGAGTCAAGGGATAATAAATATGGGTCCAACAAATTTTAATACTATAGGCAACTTTTGATTTTGTGGCAAATAAGCAAAGTTATGAACCATCATCGCATGTCAACCATAGTGGTAGACATCATTTGGTTCAATGGGCCTATTGCATGAGTACATTTATATCACATGCTCATGATATTTTGTCATTATATATATATATATATATATTTTAATATACTCTTAAACATTAGATTAAATAAATTTTTTAATAAAATGTATGTGAATCTTAAAAGATGATAAAAGATTTATACCGTGAAGTTCTTTTTTAATACTAAATTACATTTGAAAAAAAAAAGTATAAACTATAAGGGGTTAGTTTAGTGGGTGCAATTTAGGATCTGAGGTTGTGCTCTCTTTAAGATTCAGGTTTAATTCTAACGAAGTGCATTCAGTTACCCTTAGACATTCAGTCATTAAAAAATCAAAAAGCAACAATCTTCAATCAAATTTATCTAGATATCAGATTCAAAAATTAATCCGATCAGATCAGTTGACAAAGCTAGGGAGATAGCGAATTGTTTATGCTAAGTCTCTCTTAGATTATCATTCTAAGTAGAATATAAATATATATATATTTTTTAAGCATTGGATATCATAGTTAATTGCACCCCCCCGAAAAATGGTGGATTCACCGACCTCATAGTGAACCACCACCCAGCTTGGTTTAACTACCTCAGGTGTTAGCCTTCATTAAACTTAGAAGGTTCATCCTGCCAGCCCATCATAATATATTGACCAATTTTTAATTGTCAATCAATATGAAATTCATGAAATGCTTTTCTATTCAATTCAACAATATAGGTTCTCCCCAGTTGAACATAATTATTTATTTATTTATTTTTAAATCATACATATATTGAACTATTTTTCCTTTAGATAATATTATAGTACACACTCATCAATGACTAGTGGAATAGTAGCTTTAATGCACTGCCCAATCCACCCTCCCCCTTCTTCATAAGAGCTTTCTTTGAAAAATAGATGATTGGTAAGTTTGTCTTGTGTTTGGTTCAAAGATTTGGTGAGGAAAAGGGGAAATGTAGCTGTCTTATGTTGTCTTATATTTCACACCTTTCACATGCTTTCCATTTTTCTTTTTAAATTCCTATCCAAATCCATGAACCAAACATAGTCTTATAGTGTTATAGAAGCCATGTTGTGGATGTGGCGCATGTAATAGCCTTTGAAGCATGTACTCGATTATATCTAGGTTCCCTGGTGGAACATTTAATAGCTGATTCAATTAGTTGTCATTTACATATGGAATACCATGATTTGCATTTTTCTTCCATTTTTTTTGCATGTATACACACCCAGTTCTACAATTCAATAGGTTGAATGTTGTGTTTTTAAGGATATGTAATGTTGAGAATGGCTTATTGTGATAGGTTTAGATACCTGTGAACTCACTTGCAGGAAGTACATATGTTTCTCCTTGTCAGCGTTGACCTTGGTTCATGTTCCGTGAACAAAATAATGGGGGACTTCTTTTTTCGAGTTCTGTAGTTGAATGAGTAGGCTTCAATCAAGTTTGGTTCATCGAATAGTATACAAATTGATGTTGTTGGGATGACTTGTGCCTGACTGGGGAAAAAAAAATTGTATTTTGCAACGTTTGTGAAACTCAAAAATAAAATGATATTAAAAAACAATTGCATTACAAATGTATTCGTGTTTTGTATGTTGTTCATTTATTTATCATGTTATCGTATTATATCATAATTGGGTTTGTGTCAAAAAAATAGTAAAATCTAATTGCTAATCTCATGTGTTAACTTGTATCAAACAATTTCATTTCTAATCTGGTGCACCTTGCAAAAAGCATTTGGCAGCAAGCATAATAGCTGGCTTATTGCGATGCCACAAACTCTATCCCACATCGCAAATGAAGTTGGCGACACATTAGTATTTCATAGAAGCATTGAAACAACATAGGTGCTGGATTCAATTAGATTATCAGCTGTAATTTTTTATTTTTTTATTTTTTCGTAATGAATAAAAGAAAAAAGGGTACAAAGAAGCTTATAAATGAAAGTTTGCAGGGACTATGACTATGACGGTTTACATAGTAGCATACCCAATGGGGCACCCCATGAACCTTACTAGAGAATGCAATACTAAGTGGAAACTTTATTATGAAGGGGATTTAACAAAGTTGTGACACAGCCCAATCCATCCAAATTAACTGAAACTTGGGTGGTAAAAGGCAGCACGAAATCTTATTTATATATGTATAGATATATATATTAGTGGGCAGGCATGATTGTAGTTTGCAGATGACCAGCTAGCCCTTTACGGGTGTGCATGTGTTACGAGCCTAATCTGAAGGTTCGGAGTGTTGGTCGCTTCGGTAGGTCTCTGTTTCCCTTTTCTTTCCCTTGACCTTGCCTGCATGCTTCGTGTGGCCTTGGTGTTGTTCAAGATACACTACAGGAAATATGGGTTGTGGTGGCGTATTTTTAACGGCGTTTTTTAAAACGCCACTGTTTATAATATGTAACGACGTTTTATAAACGTTGTATTTTTCGTTAAATAAAATGGCACCGTTTCGTAAATAGAAGACGTTTTTGAACGCCTTCAAATGCGTTATCTCTCAGGCACTCCCTCTCTCACTCTTTTCACCCTCTTGATTCTTGAATCTCCAAATCTCTCTCTCTCTCTCTCTGCTGTCTAAACCCCATTAATATCTCAAAGCCATTTCGAACTCCACTGTCTCAAAATCGAAGATCATCTCAAAATCGTTTCAGATCGGTGAGCTCCTCTCTCTCTGTGTGTGTGTGTGTGTGTTGTCTAAACCCTAATTAGATTCATAGATTCAGATCTGTCTCAGGGAAACATATTGGTGATTCAGATCGTTTCGAAGTTCGAAGTTCTCTCTCGAAATCGAAGTTGAGATAATTTCAGATCGATGATTCAGATCATTTCAGATCGGTGATTCAACCATTTCGAAGTTCTCTCTCTCTCGAAATCGAAATCGAAGTTCATCTCAGCGATTCAGATCGGTGAGCTCCACTCTCTCATCTTTCTTTTCTTTTCTTTTCCATCACTTCTTCTTCTTGTCTTCTTAGATGAAGCTGAGGCTGAGGCTGAGGCTGATGAGCAGCAAATATTGATTTCTCTGTATTCACCTCTCATCTTGGTACTGTTTTTGCAGATTAGTTCAGTTTTAGGTAATTTGTTAGATATTCTTGTTGAGGGGGTACAGGTACAGTTTTAGATAATTTTCTCTAGTTCTTCCACACTTTTGTTTATGCTCTGAAGTCTTTCATGTGTAGGGCTGTGAGAGAGAAGTTGTAGAGTCTGCAAATGGTGTCTCAGATGAACTAAAGAGTGAGAGCATTATGCGGTTATCATGGGCTCTTGTTCATTCCAAACAACCAAAAGATGTGCAGTGTGGGATAGCTATGCTTGAAGGTCCGAACCAATAAATTCAGTACTAAATAATTTTTCTTTACAGCAAGGAGTTTATAGTTCTCATACAATTGTGATTTCAATCTTGTTTAATTTTTCCACTCATTCCGTTTAACATCCTCTTGTTGTTTACCACTTTTGTATCTGCAGTAATCACCATCATTCCACTTTTGTATTTGAAGTAATCACCATCATTCCCTTTGGAGTCATGATTAGCTTTGTTTATGCTATTGCTGCTTTTCTATTATTTTTCACTGCACCTTTGTGTTTTAAGTTTTTATTGATGTTGGAAGCTGCACAGAACAGATACAGTTGACCTACCGTATTTGTATTGTTTTGAAATTCTGAGCGTTTATTTGTGATTTTGTATATGAAATTTCAACCCTTGTCAGAAACTAAACAATTCTTCTTTGGCAGCCTCATTAGCCAATAGTGGCAGCCCATTGCAAAATGAGGGAAAAGCTTTATCTTCTTGCTTTTGGGTATTACTGAAGTAGTGAATATCGAAGGAGCAGGCAGCTTGTAGAACAATGTTGGGTAAAAACTTTAATTTGAAATTTTCGAGGTTGAATTTTTTGGTTATGCTTTTGTCTTTCCATTATTGTACCCTTCTGGTTGTGTTCTATTTCAGTTCAAAATATGAGTAAAGAAGAGTTCTTGAAGATCCAGGTACTCTTTAATAAATGATATATATACTTATATACATATATGTATATATATAGGCATTTCCACACTATTATGTTGTTTTCTTGAAATGCTTTGCTTGTTTTGAACTAAAGATTTGAAATACTCTTTACCTGTCATGTTTCTTTTTCTTTTTTCTTTTTTTCTTTACAATACATTTGCAATTGGTTTTGTTGGGAGTTGGGACAAACTAGCAAAATCATCAACTTGTTAGTTTGTTACACCCAAAATACACACAAGAAATGCAAGAAATCAGTACAGTTGCTTCCTTGTAGTGGATAAGGTTAAAATACCTGCGTTGTTGCTGGGTAATTTCTTTCTCTATTTATCTTTATCTTTATCTTTTTTCCTTTTTTTTGGGAGGTAAATATTGTATTTGAATCCTTGTAAGTTGAATGTCAGAGATACATTTCTTTGTAATTTGTTGCATTTGACTCAAGTGGCTCTCGCTCTCTGAGGTATCTGTGTGTATGATTCTTGTATATCATTGGGAGATACTTTGTGTAATATGAGAGGATATGTTGGTGTCTAGAAAGTTCAATTTTCAATTATTTATATAAGACTGCAGAGAGAGTCGCATTCAAGAGTACCATCATGGGAGGAAGTTATGAATATAAAATCCAAATGGCTTTGGAAATGGCTGCCTTTTTTGTTTTTTTTTTTTTTTGTTGTTTGTTGAGAACATTGATATGGTTGTTGATTATGAGTTAATGACTCTTTTTGTTTTCAAGTTGTAGATTAGAAAAAGAAAAACATCATTTATTCATGAAATATAATACTTGAGAGTCGAAACTAGCTGATTAGAGAAAAATTAGCACAATTTCAAAAAAAAAAAAAAAGAAGATATCACGGCGTAGCTGATCACTGGTGAGAATTATACATTCTGTTTTTTAAGGTTATATTGACTATCTTTATGCATTTGATATGCTTTTGCAGTCCTGCAATTCTTAGGTATCTTGCTTGTGCATTTCCTGGAGTTAGCTGATCACATGTGAGAATTGTTCTTCTTTTTTGCAATAGTTTGCCTATAAGGACTATGTTATAGCATTGAAATGACAATTTCTAGTTGGGACCAAATGGTTCTATTGAATGACAATTCTAGAAGCTTAAATTTGTTCACTTTAATTTGCACAAATCCCTCCCAGAAATCTGCTGTTGTGTGTACAATATAACATGAGTCTTACCAATTTGATCAACATTATAGGATATAGTTTGAAAACATCACAATACAAGCTTGTTGTAATACTTTGACTTGAATTGCACATACCCTTCTTCTTCTTTTTAAATTTTGTCAATTTATATCTTGAATTTTGATTTATTTTCATCTAAATCATTTGTATGTTTTTGTTAAGTAAAATCAATAGAAACCATATAATTCTAGTAAAATCATTTTAAATTTATAATAATCTATTAATATTTTTATTTCTAAATACATATATAACATGTTATTCAAATATATGTAGACAAAAATGTTGCATTTTCCATGAATTCATATAAGGATAACAAAGAATATATCACATGATAACAACATAAATACATACATGAATGATTGTTGTAGACAATGCATGATGATTAGGCAAACTGAAACTAATCACTGGAATGTGTCATTGAGTATGACGGTTGAAAGAATACATTAAATTTTTGTGTTGTGTGATGATATGTATAATTATTGTTTATATGCATTGTGTGTTGGAGGAGATAGGAGATGTACTCCACGGTTTAGAGGATGATAGGGGATGGATCCTCTAAACCGGATGTTGTTGGGAGAAAGATAGGAGGATGGACATCCATAGATAGAAGCTCATATGCTTATCTAGTAATGTGTTGACATAGCTCATATGCTTGTCTTTGGAAGTGTGATAGTGCTCTTATGCATATCTATGGAAGTGATGATATAGCTTGTATGCTTATCTGTTGATGTTTGATATAGCTAGTACGCTTATCTAATATGAAATGGGAAGAAGTTTAATATGAGTACTGTCTCATATAAGTTTTTGGCCAGGTTCTGAGCCATGGTTATAAATTGAGATTGAAAAGAAATGGAAATGGATTGTAACATGGACTTGTATGTCATGAACCGTAAAGTGTGATAAGGGAAAGTATCAGTGTTGACCATCTATCAACTGCTAATTCTTTTAGTCATTGTTCATATTTGGTTTAGTGTATTTCTACTCTGGGCTGTGGCTCACCCTAAATGGGAACATCATTTTCAGGTACAGGTATAGCAATGCCACATCCAAGGACGTAAGCTTGGGAGGCTTGAGGCGGGCAGACTTTTGTTGTTTAGTTTCTTTGATGTATTACATGTATATTCAAGCCAAGGGCTTAATGTGTAAATGAGTTAGCACTCTTTTGTTGTAACCAAGTGTTAACTTGGAAAGCTGTAAGCCTTTAGGGCATTTGCTTTTGTTGTTAACATGTAATACTTTTGGTAATGGAACTCTGATGAATAGAAGAATGTGGAGCTTTTATATATCAATGCATGTCTATATTGATGGGTTTAATGTTATTATTTTGATGGCGTTGCAACTTGGTATCAGAGTGTACCGGGTTCGAACACTTTGGGTACGTGGGAAGTGATTAGTATCACAATGGGTTTGTCTCGCTTGATAGAGACTTAGGTGTAGTGTCATATGCTATGTGTTTAAATTGATAACATGCTTAGTGTTTATATGGGTATGAGATTTAATTTCTACGATGTTGATTGGATCCTTGGGTTTCTGGGAGTCTTGTTGGAAAGGCACTTGATCGACGTCGTTTCTAACCGGAACTCTAGTAACGCCTCGGGACTATCATTATCCGGAAATGAAATTCGTAAGTGCTTATGTGTTTATGTGCTTACGTGGAGTGAATTACAATTGTCCATACATTAGGACGTGAGTGTTTAGTTTTGGCGCATTTGTGAATGTGCTAACGTTCTGTATTACCTTTATTAGGATGTCAGGACGAGGAATAGGTGCTAGGCGTTGTAGGCCTGCGAGGCAGGAAGTACCTTTACCGTGTGATATTCCGACAGTACAGGAGGGAGTTGGCCAGGCCAATGTGGCCGAGACAGCAGGTCAGCAGGCTATGAGTGCCTTGGCCCGAGAGATAGCAGGAGCTTTGGGTATTCTCAGAGCAGGGAATCAGGCAGCTGAGGCAGGGCCTTCTTTCTTGAAGAGCGAGTTCTTCCGGTCTAATCCGGACGAGTTTGTTGGAGATCCGAAGGAACCACTGAAGGCTGATGTAGACGTCCCCCGAACGCCCCGGGAGGGTGAAGTCCCGTTTTGTCCATTTTGGGGTTACTACAGCTCGGACTCTCAAATTGTCACGGTTCTTAATCTGAACTAAAGAGTCCAAATCTGGCAAATCGTTTTGAGAAACATATTTTGAAAAAGTAGTGCCAAACATGGACTACTTTGCCAGATACAGAGTCGCCACCTAAATATTTTAATGGGGAAATTTAGGAAACCCTGACTCGGTGCCGAAGGCCACATGTCCGTCATCACCGGAGTTGTCTCGGCTCGGGAGCTTGGGTACGATCGGGGAAGGTCAGCCATGAGCACCCCCTTCAACTTGAACAAGTAATCATATTCATCTTCAGCTCTATACCCTGCCTTAGCCTAGAATTACTATGTTATGCGCACAGCAAACAAGTATAGACTAGATTGCCTAATTTGGAAATAAGCATTGCATATCCGTTTGTTTTGAAAAATGTTTTGGATTTGCTACTTGCAAGTAGGCTAAAACACGGATTTCAATGAGTTTTTCCAACTCAAACAATCCAACCTTCACCCACAGGCATTCAAAACAGTTTAACACATAAGCACTTAGCCGCATGGCAGGTATACTATCATGGCAACACTCACACGCATGCGGGATGCTAAAGCATGAATACTTACATCGTACTCCGTGCCAAAACAGTAAACTAGTTAGCAAACATGCAGTCCTAGTTCATGTTGAAAATGGCTAATGCATCACATGCAAAATGTAATCTAAGCTGGCTCGGCTAACCCTAAACATGGCATGTGAAAATGCACAACTATGACATATTCAGTTTAGAATTTGAAATACAAATGCAGTTAGCGTGATGTACCGAGCCTAATGTATGCAATACAAATGCATGAATGCACGCATGCATAGCATAAGGTATGCTAAATTAAACGTGCCCTAATACTAACCATCAAAGCAGGTAAGTAAAAGGGAAGAAAGAAGTGGGGGTTGGAAGACATACACACCACTCACACACACTTATTACAGATTCGCCCTCACTCGGAGGGACCAAATAAATATTACAAATTAATTAACTACGCGAGCTAATTAAATATTACAAATTAATTAATTTAATTAACAAATTAAATAAACTAATTAAAGCAGGAAAATCGCCTCAGGAAATGCGCTGCCATGCGTGAACTGCCTCTGTTTTCCTTCCTTCACTCCTCTGGAGGCTGCCAAAACCTCAGGACTGCTTCCTTGGACAGAAGGGATCACCACCGGCTAGATGGAATTGCCACCGGCAGTGGGATATGGCCACCGGCACAAAGTGAAGCTATCGGCAGAGAAATGATTGCCGGTCGGCATCTTATACTGCCGGTCGGCAGAGTATTCCTGCAGAATCTGCAAATGACAGCAACAGAGGGCAAGGCAAAGCATGGCAGCACAATTCAAGGCATATATGCACCAACCATATCCCTTATCATGATAATGACTCAAAGGGGCATGTGCCTCGATTCTCGGACCACCAATCACGCATTTCCATGCATGATGGCCCAAAGAACCAAGTATGCAACTTTGATTTCAAATGCAATGCAAATCAATCAAACAAACTCCCAATCCCTATCACCCAAATCAAGGGACAAGGAATGCATGTTGATGCAATGCAACCTAAGCATGTTATCTATCATGCAACATGAACAATGCAATGTAATTATGCAAAGCTTACAAGCAAACATGCAAGGTAAGCATGCAAACCATATAGAAGATGGACTTAAACATGAATTAGGCAGCCCCAAATAGGCCTAAAACAGTGGCCAAAATGCTAAAATGAGGGGCCAAATACACATGCACACATACACATATTGAAGGCCAACACTTAAGCACAAATTGAACAACCCTCAAACACATTTGAAAGGGGGAATCATGGACTAATTAGCATGCAACATAAGCATTGAAATCATGCTAAAACATGGTGCCAAACCAAGCAATAAATCAAGCCAAGCATGCAACAAATGGCCCAAATGCTCAAAGCAAACCAATAGAGTATTGAACTACACTTAGCAAGACCAAACATGGCATGAACTCATTAACCAAAAATAGTGTTTTGGGACATTAATACAAGGCCTAAGAATCACTTAGATGGCATCCAAATGACTCAAAAACAAAGGCATGCACAAACACCAAAACATGGAGCATGAGATGACAACCTTACAAGGCATTAAAGGGACATCAAATGCGAGCTCTCAAGCATACAATAAGGTCTGAAATGGCATGGTGGATGGTCCCAAATCACCAAAACAATGCAAAGATGCCATGCTACACATGCACATACTCAAGGCCAACAAGCCCAAATGCAAAGGAGCCATATAATACATGCAAAGATCAACCCAAACGACTATGGACAGAGCTAAAACATGGCAAGACAAGCACAAAATCTTCACAAGACTAAGCCTAAAACATGCTCCAACAAAGGCTAACAACCTAAGACATGTTAAGGCATAACAAGGCATTACAAGGCAACTATGCCAAACATGCATGGAGTACCAAAACCAACTTAAAATCATGTTATATTATGGATATATAAGCACGAAAAACAGCCTAAACATGCTCAACACACACTCAAGCATAGGCTC
>NW_021024779.1:935229-948582 GCF_004153795.1 Camellia sinensis | reverse complement strand
TCATTTTGGTATAAGCCCATATCATGTTTCTATGTCATTTCATCGCATTCTATCACTGCCTCGGTTTGCATGCCCGTGTGCACGTATTTCGAGGCGCTTCATTTTTATCCGCCGCCATCCCATGTGAGTGTGGCTGAGGCTCACTCATGTTGGTATAAGTCCATTTGTCATTTTCATGTCATTTCATATCATTTTATCATTGCCTCGGTTTGCGTGCCCATGTGCACTCATTTCGAGGCACTCCATTTTTATCCGCCGGCATCCTATGTGAGTGTGGCTGAGGCTCACTCACGTTGGTATAAGTCCATTTGTCATTTTCATGTCATTTCATATCATTTTATCATTGCCTCGGTTTGCGTGCCCGTGTGCACGCATTTCGAGGCACTCTATTTTTATCCGCTGGAATCCCATGTGAGTGTGGCTGAGGCTCACTCATGTTGGTATAAGTCCATTTGTCATTTTCATGTCATTCTGTCATTGCCTCGGTTTGCGTGCCCGTGTGCACGCATTTCGAGACACATATCATCGCCTCGGTTTGCGTGCCCGCGTGCACGCATTTCGAGACACATATCATCGCCTCGGTTTGTGTGCCCGCGTGCACGCATTTCGAGACACATATCATCGCCTCGGTTTGCGTGCCCGCGTGCACGTACTTCGAGGCACCTCATTTTCTTCATCGCATTTCGTCATCGCCTCGGTTTGCGTGCCCATGTGCACGCACTTCGAGGCATCTCATTCATTTCATCACATTTTTGCACCGCCTCGGTTTGCGTGCCCGTGTGCACGCATTTCGAGGCACTCCATTTTTATCCACTGGCATCCCATGTGAGTGTGGCTGAGGCTCACTCATGTTGGTATAAACCCATTTGTCATTTCCATGTCATTTCATTGCATTTATCATCGTGTGAGTGTGGCTGAGGCTCACTCATGTTGGTATAAACCCATTTGTCATTTCCATGTCATTTCATTGCATTTATCATCGCCTCAGTTTGCGTGCCCGTGCGCACGTACTTCGAGGCACCTCATTTTCATTGCAAATCATCGCCTCGGTTTGCGTGCCCATGTGCACGCACTTCGAGGTGTCTCATTTTTATTATATTTATCATTGTCTCGGTTTGCGTGTCCATGTGCACATACTTCGAGGCACCTCATTTTCATTGCAAATCATAGCCTCGGTTTGCGTGCCCGTGTGCACATACTTCGAGGCACCTCATTTTCATTGCAAATCATCGCCTCGGTTTGCATGTCCATGTGCACGCACTTCGAGGCGTCTCATTTTTATTGCATTTATCATTGCCTCGGTTTGCGTGTCCATGTGCACGCACTTCGAGGCACCTCATTTTCACCGCATTTACCATCGCCTCGGTTTGCGTGCCCGTGTGCACATACTTCGAGGCACCTCATTTTCATTGCAAATCATCGCCTCGATTTGCGTGCCCGTGTACACGCATTTCGAGACACTTATCATCGCCTCGGTTTGCGTGCCCGTGTGCACGCATTTCGAGGCACCTCATTTTCATTGCATTTATCATCGCCTCGGTTTGCGTGTCTGTGTGCACGCATTTTGAGGCACCTCATTTTCACCGCATTTACCATCGCCTCGGTTTGCGTGCCCGTGTGCACACATTTCAAGGCATCTCATTTCATTGTATTCTGTCATCGCCTCGGTTTGCGTGCCCGTGTGCACGCACTTCAAGGCGTCTCATTTCCATAGCATTCTGTGTATGATAGGATTGCATCTTAGTTGCATTTCATGCATATCATGCATATTGCATTGTGTCTGGAATAGGAGTTAGCCCGGGCACGGGAAACGAGGTACATTTCGTACTCCGAGTGACGGAATGTATCTCAATTCCCCAGTCACCGACACTCCGGATTATCCATGATGGAGTTAGGTTTTAGCTGTAGTTTCATGTGCATTCATCCTATATTGAGTTGTGCATTTCGACTCCTCGGCCATCTTGCCTCAGTATGCGTGATTGGTGGCACGAGGATCGAGATATGCATATATCTGTGCAGATACATTGCTATGCCCCTTTCCTGCTCTCTGTTGCAGCAAAACAAAGAATCAACAACCTTTTGGGACTTGACACGCATTTCAAGGACAGGTGTAAACAGAGGCTAATTGGGGCATTCCGGTGGATTTCCGCGCAAGACAATCCGGACATGCATCATCCATCAGAAGCAAGGCGGTCCCTGGCTTGTATGCCAGTTTTATTTGCTTTCTTAGTTAATTCTTTAACTAATTAGGATTTTCTGTAATATTTCGGACTGTAATATTCTTTTATTCAGGACTGTAATATTTGGACTATATTATTTATTCGGACCCTCCGAGTGAGGGCACAACTGTAATAAGTGTGCGTGAGTGTGATGTATGTCTTCCAACCCCACGTCTTTCTCCCTTTTATTTATCCGCTTATGATGGTTAGATTAGGGCATATTTAAATTAGCATACAGTATGACAGCATGTTTGCATCATTCATCTGTATCACATGCACCGGGCTCGGCGCACCATACTAACTGCATCGTACTTTCAATTCCAAGTTGAATACATGTTAGTTGTAGCATTTCATATGCCATCTTAGAATAGCCGAGCCTACTATAGTTGCATTTTGCATGTGTTGCATTAAGCATTTTTGTATACTTAGGATCATGCATGATTTCTAATGAACCAAACGTTAGTTGGAAACTTCGTAATCATCAATGCTTATTTTTATATGATATTTTGGATGGTTGTGTGAAGATAATTAAAAGTTAATTTTTTGAATTTTTTAAAAAAAAAACGTGTAAAAAATGTAAAAAATGATGTGATTTAAAATGGGTTAAAAGTTAAAAAATGATTTTTAATCATCTACTCAAAATAATTCATCCCTACTATATATAAAACACAGAGTACATAGCACTCGTTTGGCATACAAAATTTTGGGGTTAAAAAACTATTTTAGGGGTGGTTTCATGAAATGTTTTGTTCCAATTCGGGCGACCCAGTCTATACTTATATGCTGTGTGCATCACATAGTAACCTAGGCTAATAACCGGAATAAGAACACACAAAGTTTTCAAAAATGGATATCACGGTTAGTAGAGGCCGATCTTTGATCGGGCGAGTGGGGGTGCTCACGAAGTGACCTTCCCAAATCGTACCCAAGTTCCCGAGCCGAGGCAACTTTGGTGATGACGGACACGTGGCCTTTCGGCACCGAGTCAGGGTTTCCTAAATTTTCCAAAATAAAATATTTAGGTGGCGACTCTGTATCTGGCAAAGCAGTCCATGTTTGGCACTACTTTTTCAAAAATCTGTTTCTCAAAACGATTTGCCGGATTTGGACTCTTTGGTTCAGACTCAGAACCGTGACTATGACAAGTCGAGTCCGAGCTGTAGCGAGGTCCCCCCGCGGGCTTGTTACACATGGCATGAGCTTATTGACCAAAAACAGAGTTTTGGGACATTAATACAAGGCCTAAGGACCACTCAGATGGCATCTAAATGGCTCAAAAGCAAAGGCATGCATAATCACCAAAACATGGAGCATGAGATGACAACCTTACAAGGCATTAAAGGGACATCAAATGCGAGCTCTCAAGCATACAATAAGGTCTGAAATGGCATGGTGGATGGTCCCAAATCACCAAAACAATGCAAAGATGCCATGCTATACATTCGTATGCTCAAGGCCAACAAGCTCAAACACAAAGGAGCCATACCAAGCATGCCAAAATCAACCCAAACACTTATGGACAGACCTAAAACATGTCAAGATAAGCACAAAATCTTCACAAGACTAAGCCTAAAACATGCTCCAACGAAGGCTAACAACCTAAGGCATATTAAGGCATAAACAAGGCATTACATGGCAACTATGCTAAGCATGCATGTGGTACCAAAACCAATTTAAAATCATGTTATATTATGGATATATAAGCATGAAAAACAGCCTAAACATGCTCAACACACACTCAAGCATAATGCTCTCTCAAGAGGCCAAAACATGCCCTTTTCAAGGACAACAAAGAGAGGGGGTGGCCCTCTCCTTCTTGGGACTTCAAGGCATCATCTTCACCACTGAAATCCCTCAAGATTTTAGTGGTGAAGAGACCCCAACACCAAAATCCCGGAGCTAACACAAAATGGCTCAAAATGAGGCCTTTCAAGGCCTAAGAGGGGTCAACAACCCTCAAACCAAGAAACACTCTTAATAAACAATAAAGAGGGCCTAAAAACAGAACTTTTTTGTATTATACACTAAGCTCAAAAAAGAATTTAAGATAGGTATAAATACAATGCAAAAAGGGGATAAAAAGGGGTGAGATTCTTACCCTTGAAGCCTTCTTCAACAATGGTGCTCCAATGGCCTCCCTTGGCTTGAATCTAACCCCACAACTTCAAAATCAGTCCCTTAGAACCTCCAAACCAAGCTCAACATGGAAAGGCGCAAGCCATAGGCGCAGATGATGCAATGAATGCATGCGATCTACAATGCAATGGACATGGCACGCGGGCCAAACCAAATTTTTCCTAGGAAAGGCATGTACACAAACAAGCCGCGGCTAACATAGAACGGTCCACTGAACTATGCTTCGTCGTGAAAGTATGGGCACATACCAAACCAAGCTCAACATGGAAAGGCGCAAGCCATAAATGGAAGGTGATGCAATGAATGCATGCGACCTACGATGCAATGTCTACATTATATGATAATGATGCATGACAATGCAACTATATATTTTTGTTATGAAATACAAAGGTTTGAAGTGCGCGACAACGCGCGGCTTTTGATATGCATGACAATGCAAGCAAACTATGCACATCAATGTGCCAAAGGTCTCACACCTTCCAAGGATTTAAGGTCTCCTAGACCGTGGAATACCTGTCCAGTTTGTCTGGTTGCACCAGTTTCAAATGAACCGTACATACAACATCGTGCCTGCAAAGAAAACAAACTATACAGGTACAATATTGTTAGCAATATGCATAGTAGTGCACTCGAAATGCGTGACAGCGCAAAGCAAGTGGGGAGCATAACAATGCTGTGAAAATACGAACATGTATGTGGAGCATGTGGTCTACGCAGGCAACGAAATTGATCATAAGCATGCGGTCTACGCAGGTAATGAAATCAACAAATTATGCGGTCTACGCAAGCAAAACATGCGGTCTACGCAAGTATTGAAATTAATATGCGGTCTACGCAATCAAAACATGCGGTCTACGCAGGTATCGAAATTAAAGAAGATGCGGTCTACGCAATCAAAACATGCGGTCTACGCAGGTATTGAAATTAAAGAAGATGCGGTCTACGCAATCAAAACATGCGGTCTACGCAGGTATCAAAACATGCGGTCTACGCAGGTATTGAAATTAAAGAAGATGCGGTCTACGCAATCAAAACATGCGGTCTACGCAGGTATTGAAATTAAAGAAGATGCGGTCTACGCAATCAAAACATGCGGTCTACGCAGGTATTGAAATTAAAGAAAGATGCGGTCTACGCAATCAAAACATGCGGTCTACGCAGGTATTGAAATTAAAGAAGATGCGGTCTACGCAATGAAAACATGCGGTCTGCGCAGGTATTGAAATTAAATATGCGGTCTACACAATCAAAACATACGGTCTACGCAGGTATTGAAATTAAATATGCGGTCTACGCAATCAAGAAAACATGCGGTCTGCGCAGGTATTGAAATTAAATATGCGGTCTACACAATCAAAACATACGGTCTACGCAGGTATTGAAATTAAATATGCGGTCTACGCAATCAAAACATGCGGTCTACGCAGGCAAAGAAATTGAACAATTATGCGGTCTACACAAGCAATACATGCGGTCTACGCAGGTAAAGAAATTGAACAATAAATATGCGGCCTACGCAAGTAATGAAATTGAACAATTATGCGGTCTACGCAAGCAATACATGCGGTCTACGCAGGTAAAGAAATTGAACAACAAATATGCGGTCTACGCAAGTAAAGAAATTGATCAATTATGCGGTCTACGCAAGCAATACATGCGGTCTACGCAGGTAAAGAAATTGAACAACAAATATGCGGTCTACGCAAGTAAAGAAATTGATCAATTATGCGGTCTACGCAAGCAATACATGCGGTCTACGCAGGTAAAGAAATTGAACAACAAATATGCGGTCTACGCAAGCAAAACATGCGGTCTACGCAAACAAAACATGCGGTCTACGCAAACAAAACATGCGGTCTACGCAAACAAAACATGCGGTCTACGCAAACAAAACATGCGGTCTACGCAAACAAAACATGCGGTCTACGCAAACAAAACATGCGGTCTACGCAAACAAAACATGCGGTCTACGCAAACAAAACATGCGGTCTACGCAAACAAAACATGCGGTCTACGCAAACAAAACATGCGGTCTACGCAAACAAAACATGCGGTCTACGCAAACAAAACATGCGGTCTACGCAAACAAAACATGCGGTCTACGCAAACAAAACATGCGGTCTACGCAAACAAAACATGCGGTCTACGCAAACAAAACATGCGGTCTACGCAAACAAAACATGCGGTCTACGCAAACAAAACATGCGGTCTACGCAAACAAAACATGCGGTCTACGCAAACAAAACATGCGGTCTACGCAAACAAAACATGCGGTCTACGCAAACAAAACATGCGGTCTACGCAAACAAAACATGCGGTCTACGCAAACAAAACATGCGGTCTACGCAAACAAAACATGCGGTCTACGCAAACAAAACATGCGGTCTACGCAAACAAAACATGCGGTCTACGCAAACAAAACATGCGGTCTACGCAAACAAAACATGCGGTCTACGCAAACAAAACATGCGGTCTACGCAAACAAAACATGCGGTCTACGCAAACAAAACATGCGGTCTACGCAAACAAAACATGCGGTCTACGCAAACAAAACATGCGGTCTACGCAAACAAAACATGCGGTCTACGCAAACAAAACATGCGGTCTACGCAAACAAAACATGCGGTCTACGCAAACAAAACATGCGGTCTACGCAAACAAAACATGCGGTCTACGCAAACAAAACATGCGGTCTACGCAAACAAAACATGCGGTCTACGCAAACAAAACATGCGGTCTACGCAAACAAAACATGCGGTCTACGCAAACAAAACATGCGGTCTACGCAAACAAAACATGCGGTCTACGCAAACAAAACATGCGGTCTACGCAAACAAAACATGCGGTCTACGCAAACAAAACATGCGGTCTACGCAAACAAAACATGCAAGAAATAGCCGTGAGCTCTCGTTTGGCGTTCCTGCCTTTTCGGGGTTTGTTCCCCTTGCTTTCCTCTTCATTCCCGTGCCTTTTCACATTCCGGCCTTTCCGGCCATTTCCGACCCTCTCGGGAGTTGACTTTTCGATTGACTCTTCGCATTCCAGCCCGGTTTACCTTCCTCCGGCCATTTTCACATCATTCTTGACATGGCGGACGACATTCCACGTGGCGGGACTCCCCCGGACCACGAGATGGATCCCGGGGTCGAGCTCCTACCGTTGAGCGAGCGCCCGTTCGACCCGGCGACCTACCGACTGGCGATCCATGTTCTGCCCCCCGACGGCCTGCGTCAGTTCCGGAGCTTCGAGAGGCATGTGGGGCCTGAGCTACTACTACGCGAGCCTACCTCCCACCTTTCATTCGGCACCTCCGAGGTAACTCCTTGTCTTCTGCTTTACTTTCTGCAATGTAGGATACAAAACTGTCATAGTTAGTTGTATTCTTTAATTGCTTGAATCTGACATGCTATATGCCGTAGTTGACTGTAGACATACATACAATTGATATCTGCTTGAGACTGACACATGCACACACACTGCACTGACCCTGAATCATTCAAACACACTGCACTCATTGTATTTCATTGCATACGCACTGGCACCTAGTATTTGTCTGAATTTGTCAAACTTGCACACATGCTTTATCTGCTCGGAACCACCCAAACACGCTAACACATCACACGCTGTAGTTCACTGTAAGCACACCGGCACCCGGTATTTGTCTAAGTCTGACAAACTTGCACACATGCTATATTTGTTCTGAAACACCCAAACACGCTGACACATCATACGTATTATTTCACTGTAAGCACACCGGCACCCGGTATTTGCCTGAATCTGTTAAACTTGCACACATGCTTTATCTGTTTTTTTTTTAAAAACTGCATTTTGAATGTTGTCTTACAATTGTTATTTTCTATTTACAGGAGGGTTCCCAAACCATTCGCGGGTATGGGAATACTGGCGCACGGGAGTGGTACGATGAGCTCCCTGACGCGGTCCGACGCATCGTGGATCGAGCGGGTTTCGGCGCCTTCTGCCAAGGACTCTCCAGGCTTTCTACCTGCAGACCTCTCATTGCCGCTCTGGCGGAGAGATGGTGGGACACCACAGATTCGTTTCACTTTTCTGCAGCAGGGGACATGACGATGACCCCTTATGACTTCTCGACGCTCACAGGCATCGGAGTAGGGGGTGATCCGATCCCCTTTGACATCGCGATGGATGAGTGGACCGCCGCTCAGGTCCATCTACTGGGGGAGGCCCCACCACTAGCTCGTCCAGGCTTCGTGCGGTACTCCTGGTTCGAGGCACAGTTCAGGGTTCAGCCCGTGTTGGAGGAGGCGCAGATGACCCCGGAGGACGTGGAGAGGTATGCTCGCGGCTTCCTCATGTTCCTGTTCGGGACGACGATCTTCGCCGACCGGGCGAACACCGTGCCTCTCTGTCTTCTCACCGCACTGGTGGACGTCCGGGACATCCTACATTATGACTGGGGCGGCGCCGCTCTGTCCAATCTCTATGGATACATGAGCTCGGCTTCTCGCGGCAGCGGCCAGCTACTTGGTGGCTACTGGCGGGCTTGGGAGGTACACTTCTTCTCCGCTTTTTCATTTCTGTCTCGTACTGTCTGTACTCTGTACACTGCACACACTGTAGTCTGCTTTACACTTGCTGTATACTGTACACCCGGCACACACATACATTCTGCTTTACACTGACTGTACACTGCTCACACTGTACACTGCACACAATACACTGCACAACACACGGCTCTGCCATTTCTGCTTTATTCTGCATTCTGCTTCAACTGATAAATGCACTGGTATTTATCTTGCTGTTGTGGGTTTACGCCTACTTCCCTAGGCTCGCTCCTGTGCCAGTTGTGGAGACTCCTCTGGCCGTCCCGTTTTCGAGTCACTTCGACGGGAGATGCACCCGGCGACCACGGGAGACATTCGGCTTCTTCCGCCGATACTTTGACACCATTACCCTGGCCGAGGTATGTTTTACTTACAGTTCATTTAAGCTTCGCTTTTCCACTGTATATTTCCAAAATAGTAGATAACAAACTGTCTGTCACTTTCAGATCACATGGCGGCCGTGGGCACCCTTGCCGGTGGCGATGCGGGATCGGTTCGCTGGTGCGGAGGAGACCTCACATTTCCGAATCTTGCTTGAGGGCCCGGTCTGTCGGGCTTGGTACCTGGGGAGCGTTTTCTAGGCCAGACCCTGGGATTACCTGAGGGAGCGTTTTCGATACAACGGCGTTCCTCAAACGCCACAAGCTCAGGTGTAAACCTGGATAAGCTAGTAAATGTGGCCTCAAACTCGGCCACTGATAAACTCAGCTGCTTGAGCTGACAAAACTGGTCCCGCAGCTTCTCCCTGACAGTTGGAGACCGAAACTTCTCTTGGAAAGCGTCTACAAAAGCCTCCCATGTACCACCAACACGACCTCTCATGAACTACCACCACTGACCCGCATCCCTTTTAAGCTGGAAAGATGCCAAGGTCACGCCAAGGTCACCTTCAATGCCCCGTCTTCAATGCCAAGCATCTCAAACGTCTTCTTCATCTGCTCCAGCCACTCATCAGCCATAAGTGGTTCCTTAGGATCCCCAACAAACTCATCCAGATTAGACCGGAAGAACTCCCTCTTCAGAAAGGAAGGCCCTGCATCAACAACTTGGGCCTGAACTGGATTTTCAGCTCTAAGAATGCCTATGGATTCCCTCAAAGCTCCTGCTATCTCGCGGGCTAAGGCGCCCATGGCCTGGCTCGGCCACATTGGCCTGACCAACACCCTCCTACTGCTCCGGAATCTCATCTGGTATAGGCATCTCCTGCTTACCACGCCTACCTCCACGTCCACGTCCTCGACCTGACATCCTAATAAAGGTAATGAAGAACATTAGCACATTCACAAATGTGCCGAAACTATAACACTCGTGTTTTAAAGCAATAGACAGCTGTAATTCACTCCACGTAAGCACATAATCACATAAGCACTTGCGAATTTTATTTCTGGATAATGATAGTCCGAAGGCGTTACTAAAGTTCCGGTTAGAAACAGCATTGATCAAGTGCTTTTCCAACAAAACTCACAGAAACCCAAGGATCCAATCAACATCCTAGAAACTAAATCCCATACCCATATAGCCACATAAACATGTTATCACATAAGCATATAACACTACATCTAAGTCTCTAATAACCGAGACGAACCCATAGTGGTACTAACCACTTCTCGCGTACCCAAAGTATTCGAGCCCGGTACGCTCTAATACCAAGTTGTAACGCCCTCAAAATAAACCCAAAAATAGACATCCATGATACAAGAAAGAGATATCACATTTCATAAATCAGAGTATTCTTACAGAATGTATTACATGTTGACAACAAAAGTAAATGCCCTACGACTTACAACTTTCCAAGTCAATACTTGGTTACAAAAAGGAGAGTACTAACTCTACACAAAATAAGCCCTTGGCTTGATATACATGTAATACAAAAAGTAATAAAAAAGGTCTCTCAGCCACTAAGCCTCTCAAGTTACGTCCTTGGAGGCGGTATGTCACCTGCATCTGAAAATGATGTCCCAAATAGGGTGAGCCAACGCCCAGTAGAGATATGCTGAACATAATATGAGCAATAACTAAAACATTAGTTCTTGATAAATGTTTAACTCATATAAACCAACATACAGTACAATCCAGTTCCATAATCCTTTATTTAACAAAATCTCAACTTGTAAACACGGCTCAGAACCTGGCCAAACAACGTAATTGAGACTACATCTCATGCCAACAATACTTCAAACTGCCATTTTACGGAAATTGCGTCCGCGGGATTCGACACCCATGTATAATTATTTTCTTGTGGCCATTTTACGGAAATTTCATCCGCGGGACTCGGTACCCATGTATAGATATTTTCGATTTGCCATTTTATGGAAATTTCATCCGCGGGATTCGGCACCCATGTATAGATATTTTCGAATTTCCATTTTACGAAAATTTCATCCGCGGGATTCGGCACCCATGTATTCAAATACTCATCATATATAATGACTAATCAATGCACATATTCGTTGTATTTTTCCAACCGTCATACTCAATGACATACTTAATTTGATTAATTTTAATTCACCTAATCATCATGCAGTGTCTACAACAATCAAGACTATCCTTCACCGATAGCCCCAAGCAGTTATTTCTAAACAGATAATAAATGCACCAACAGATAAATTATCAATAATTCCCAAAGGTAAGTGATTATTAAGTCCAACTCCACCATTCAACTACATAATGAGCCAATTTCATTATTCCCAACTCAATTTCATATTTCCACAATAAATGTTATTAATTATACTAATGACCCAAATATACGCAAACATGGCATTTTCCCCATTTCCTCAACATTGATCCAAAGGTCCAAATATTATCAACAACATCAATAACCTCCCTTTTTAGACCCAAAACACATACGTTTGAATCAAAAGAACAAAACCCCTTTTTCCAATATAACACATCTCAAACCCTAACTTCCCAAAACCAAACCATTTATACAAAAAGCTCAACATTTAGATTAAAGCCCATAAAGATGAATAGTTATCCCTACCTCAAATTCAGAGACCAAATGGAGAAGTTGAAGAAAACTCGAAGTGCTCCAAACCAAGAGATTTTCGGATCAAAATGAAGCTCACACCAAGCACAACCTTTTTTACAAAGGGACTAGGCTAGATACACGCTAGAACTAGATCAAACCTTAGAGAGAAGGTGAAATGTAGTGAGAGAAGCTCTCAAAATCGGTTTTTGAAAAGTAAGAGAGAGAGTGAGAGTTGAAAAAGTGATCTAAAATGACCCAGCTGCTAACTGATATATGACTAGTCCGCTCGAGCAGAGAATAGGACGCTCGAGCGTCAAACACAAAAAACTAAACCCGCTCGAGCGCAAGAATACCCGTTTAAGCGTCAAAATACAACTGTAAAGCACACCCGCTCGAGCGCAAAGGGAAACCCGCTTGAGTGTAGATTACACTCGTCCAGTACTTTTACAGACAAAGAACACCTGCTCGAGCGCAAGGATACCCGCTTGAACCCGCTCGAGCGTGAGGAATTTCGCTCGAGTGTGAAAAACACATTTGCAGTACTTTTGCACACGGACAAACTACTGAAGGTGTGCAAACTCCGCTCAAGCGCAAGAAGACCCGCTCGAGCGGATCACTAAAAATCTGGGCAACAAGAGTTGGGACAAAAGCTCAACCAACCTGTTTGAAACACGCCCAAGACAATTCTAAACTCAAATGCAAAGAGTTAAAGGACGAAAATAAAATACAGACAACAACAACTATCAACGGAACCGAGTCCGAAATACAGTAAACATGAGAGGGAAAACCGGGAACGCTATATGTTTTGTATGAAATTTTTGGTTCTTAAAAGACAAAATTAAATAAAAATACTAACATTGAAGCTTGATAGAACTCTGTCGTCATTATCAGAGTAAAATGTGACTTATTTGTAATTTTTCCTTAATATTACTAATTTAAATTTTACTTGGTATTTTTTTTTTCTAGTAGCATTAAGATATATGTACTTGAATTTTGTAACTGTTTAAATATGATGTACAACATTTCAGGAATAAGTATACGGACACAGAATCGACCACAGTACCAACCATATAAAGCATAGGTGGATTAATTTGAGTGAATCCATATCTATTATAATGATCCCAAGTGAGAATAAACAATTGTCTTACCCACGGTGGTTATTACAAAGAACCCACTACCAAATTCCTCTTTCTCTCCTTGCTATTCACCATACACTTGTTCACCTCTCTCTCAATTATGGAGACTTATGGTCTGATATAGTGAATATAAAACGCTAATAAGCTTCCCCACAACCATCCACTCGCATATTTCATTACAATATTTAATTCGGTTTTTTATTATCTTGTCACTAATTAAATTTAATGTGACTGTTAGATCAAACTATACTTAATAATTTGTTCCGTATTATTATTATTACTATTTTTTAACAATAAATCTTGAGACTAAA
>NW_021024779.1:910229-930229 GCF_004153795.1 Camellia sinensis | reverse complement strand
AATAATTTGTTCCCTATTATTATTATTGCTATTTTTTAATAATAAATCTTGTCACTAAATTAAAGACTTTCACCATAAATTTAATTTAAGTTTAAAATTAACTAGAAAATCATTCAGTAATATTTCGTTTGCACCTGAAGACTCAGAAATAAAACATTTGAGGTTTGTAAAATAATTATTACTTAACTATTTATTTGATTTGTATATTCGGCTTCTCACATCAAACATGTAATGCTATTCAAAACCATTTTGCACAAATCAATCTACGCAACGATCAAATTAGAAAAAATACAAAGAGTGAGTGTCATTTGATTAGTGGTAATATGGTTAGAGAAAAATTATATGCGAACAATAGCAATATAATGTTTTGTACGAAATTTTTGTTTCTTAAAAGACAAATTGAATAAAATATACTAACATTGAAACTTGATAGAATTCTGTCGTCATTATCAAAATTGAATGTGAATTAGTAGTAATTTTTCCTTGATATTACTAATTTAATTTTTATTTGATATTTTTTTCAATAGCATTAAGATATATGTCCTTGAATTTTGTAACTGTTTAATTATGATGTATGACTTTTTAGGAATAAGTATACAGACACAAAATCGACCATTGAACTAACGATATAAAGCATAGGTGGAGTAATTTGAGTGAATCTATATCTTTTATGATGATCACAAGTGAGAATAAACAATTGTCCCATCCAAAGTAGTGATTACACAGAACCCACTACTAAATTCCTCTTTCTCTCCTTGTTGTTCACCATACACTTCGTCACCTCTCTCTCAATTATGGAGATTTATGGTCTAATAGAGTAAATATAAAACCCTAATAAGCTTCCTCACAAACATCCACTCGCACATTTCTTTACAATATTTAATTCTATTTTTATTATCTTTTTACTAATTAAATTAAATGTAACCATTAGATCAAAATATACTTTATAATTTGTTCCATATTATTATTATTACTATTCTTTAACAATAAATCTTGACGGTAAATTAAAGACTTTCGGCATAAATTTAATTCATGTATAAAATTAATTAGAAGATCATTCATTAATATTTAATTTGCATCTTAAGATTCACAAATAAAACATTTGAGGTTTGTAAAAGAATTATTACTTAACTATTTATTTGATTTGTGTATTCGGATTTTCACATAAAACGTGTAATGTTATTCAAAACCATTTTTCAGAAATCAATCTACCCAACGATCAAATTAGAAAAATTACAAAGAGTAAGTGTAATTTAATTAGTGGTAATATGGTTAGAGAAAAATTGTATGTGAACAAGAGGAATAAAATGTTTTGTATGAATTTTTTTGTTCTTAAAAGACAAAATTGAATAAAATATACTAACAGTGAAGCTTGACAGAACTCTGCGTCATTATCAAAACAAAATGTGACTTATTAGTAATTTTTCCTTGACATTACTAATTTAAATTTTACTTGTTTTTTTTTTCCAGTAGCATTAAGATATATGTACTTGAATATTGTAACTGTTTAATTATGATGTATAGCTTTTCAGGAACAAGTATACGGACACAGAATTGACCACAGAACTAACCATATAAAACATAGTTGGAGTAATTTGAGTGAATCTATGTCTCTTATGATGATTATAGCGATCCCCGTTTTTCCCGTCATTTACTTTGTTCCGGACTTAGGTTCCGTAGTTGTTGATTGTTGTCTATATATTGTTTCCATCATTTGATTCTTTGTATTTGAGTTTTGGGATGTATTGGCCAGGTTTGTCACAGGTTGGTTGTGAGTTGAAACAAATGGTTGCTGTCCAGAATTTGACTTCTTTGCTCGAGCGAGGCTTTTTGCGCTCGAGCGAGGCCTGAGTATTTGCTTATTCGCTCGAGCGAGCTTTCTTCCGCTCGAGCGAAAATTGAGAGTCTTCAGGTTTCTTTTCAGATGCAGCTTCTGCTCGAGCGAGCTTCGTCTAGTTTGTCTCTTCGCTCGAGCGATAACTCTTGCGTTCGAGCGTGCGTCTGCGTCTCTTTTTGACCTGAAGGTTGTGTTTCGCTGCTAGAGCGAGTGAGCTCTATGTTTTGTGTTTCTTCGCTCGAGCGAGGACTTTTACGCTCGAGCGTGCTTCTGGGTTGCAAATCTGAAGCTTCTCATTATGCGCTTGAGCGAGGCTTTTTGCGCTCGAGCAAGGTGTTTGTTGTGTCGGGTTGCTCGAGCGACCACTTCTTCGCTCGAGCGAGCCTCACATATATCAGATCGTAGTAGTAGTTCTATACTTCACTTTTTGATTCTCTTTTCATCTCAAACTCTAGATCGAGCTGCTCCTCTCTCTACATACACCTTCTCTCTACAAATGCACCTAGTTCTAGTGGTCTTCTACCCTAGTCTCTTTGTAAGAAAGCTAGGGCTTGGTGTGGGCTTCACTTTGATCCGAATAAGGTTGGATTTGGAGCACTTTGAGTTTCTTCCTCCTTCTCCTTTGAGCTCCGAAATTTGAAGTAGGGATGATCTACTCCTTCTTATGAGTTTTGACATAAATATTGGTTATTTTGTATAAATGGTAGAATATGAGAGTTTTGGAAAGTTAGGGTTTGAAACTTGAAATATTGAAAAGAGGGGTTTTCTATGTTTGGGCTTAATATGTATGTGAGACTTGAAATTGGGATTGTTTATGTAATATGAGTGAAATTGGCCTTGGGGACAATGTTTGAGAATAGGGGGATTAAAGCCCTAATTGAAATTAAATAATTAATTTGTATAATTAATTTGGGAAAGTTATGGAAATATGAAATTGAGTTGAAAGTTATGAAATTGGGAAGTTATGAGAATGAATGGTGCAGTTGGATTGATTAATCACTCACCTATGAAAATGTTGATGATTTATCTGTTTGATATATTTACTTATCTGTTTAAAAATAACTGTTTTGGGCTATCGGTGGAGAATAGTCTTGATTGTTGTACACACTGCATGATGATTATGTGAATTAAAACTAATCAATTGAGTTATGTCATTGAATATGACGGTTGAATTAACACATTGGATATGTGCCTGGATTGGTCATTGTATATGATAAAGCGTTTAAATACATTGCATATGTATCTTGTTTGGGAGGAGATAGAGGATGTAATCCATGGTTTGCGAGGAGATAGGAGATGTACTCCCAAACCTGTCTAGGAGGAGATAGGGGATGGACTCTATTGATAACTCAGTTGGTCGGAGTGTCTAGGATGAAAGTCCGAAAATCTCTTAATTACATTTGCATAACATAGATGATTGAAGTGTTAATAGTATGAGTTGTCGTCTCATTTTGAATTGATTATGATTGAAGTGTTAATAGTATGAGTTGTAGTCTCATTTTGAATTGATTATGATTGAAGTGTTGAAAGTATGAGTTGTAGTCTTATTTTGAACTGTTCGGATAAATAATGAACCATATCTATGAATTGATTTGGGTAATGAAACGGAAAGGGATTGAAATATGGTTGTGAATATGGATTGGTTATGGAAGAGATGTACGTTGGTTTATATGAGTTAAACATTTATCAAATGCTAATATTTTAGTCATTTCTCATATTTGGTTTAGCGTATCTCTACTGGGTTTTGACTCACTCTATATGAGACATCATTTTCAGGTACAGGTGATATGCTGCCTCCAAGGATGTAGCTTGGGAGGTTTAGAAAGATGAAAGTTTATTTTGTGTTTATCTTTTGTATTACATGTAATTCAAGCCAAGAGCTTAATCTGTTAAGAGTTAGAACTCTATTTTGTTGAAACCAAGTGTTGACTTGGAAAGTTTGTAAGCCCATAGGGCATTTACTTTTATTGTCAACATGTAATACTTTTTGTAAAGAATACTCTGATTGATGAATATATTTTATTTTCCTATGTCAATGGATATCATGAATGATTAAGTTAAATGTATTTATTTTGAGGGCATTACAATGATTCCAAGTGAGAATAAGCAATTGTCTTATCCAAAGTGGTGATAATACAGAATCCACTACTAAATTTCTTTTTCTCTCCTTGCTATTAACCATACACTTCGTCACCTCTCTCTCAGTTATGGAGACTTATGGTGTGATATGGTGAATATAAAACCCTAATAGGCTTCCTCGCAAACGTTCACTCGCACGTTTCTTTACAATATTTAATTCTATTTTTTATTATCTTTTCACTAATTAAATTAAATGTAATTATTAGATCAAACTATACTTAATAATTTGTTCCCTATTATTATTATTACGATTCTTTAACATTAAATGTTGAATCCAAATTAAGGACTTTCACCATAAATTTAATTTATGTTTGAAATTAATTAGAACATCATTTAGTAATTTTTAATTTGCACTTTAAAATTTACAAATAAAACATTTGAGGTTTGTAAAATTATTATTACTTAACTATTTATTTGATTTGTATATTCGGGTTCTCACATTAAACATGTAATGTTATTCAAAACCATTTTGCACAAATCAATCTACACAATCATCAAATTAGAAAAAATACAAAGAGTGAGTGTCATTTGATTAGTGGTAATATGGTTAGAGAAAAATTGTATGTGAACAAGAGCAATATAATGTTTTGTACGAAATTTTTGTTTCCTAAAAGATAAAATTGAATAAAATATACTAACATTGAAACTTGATAGAATTCTGTCGTTATTATCAAAATAGAATGTGAATTATTAGTAATTTTTCCTTGATGTTACTAATTTAAATTTTATTTGATATTTTTTTCATTAACATTAGGATATATGTACTTGAATTTTGTAATTGCTTAATTATGATGTATAACTTTTCAGGAATAAGTATACGGACACAGTATCGACCAAAGAACTAACCATATAAAGCATAGGTGGATTAAATTGAGTGAATCTATATATTTTATGATGATCCCAAATGAGAATTAACAGCTGTCTTACCCACAGTGGTGATTATTCAAAACCCATTACTAAATTCCACTTTCTCTCTTTGCTGTTCACCATACACTTCGTCACCTCTCTCTCAGTTATGGAGACTTATGGTGTGATATGGTGAATATAAAACCCTAATAGGCTTCCTCGCAAACGTTCACTTGCACGTTTCTTTACAATATTTAATTCTATTTTTTATTATCTTTTCACTAATTAAATTAAATGTAATTATTAGATCAAACTATACTTAATAATTTGTTCCCTATTATTATTATTACGATTCTTTAACATTAAATGTTGAATCTAAATTAAGGACTTTCACCATAAATTTAATTTATGTTTGAAATTAATTAGAACATCATTTAGTAATTTTTTATTTGCACTTTAAAATTTACAAATAAAACATTTGAGGTTTGTAAAAGTATTATTACTTAACTATTTATTTGATTTGCATATTCGGGTTATCACATCGAACATGTAATGTTATTCAAAACCATTTTGCACAAATCAATCTACACAACAATCAAATTAGAAAAAATACAAAGAGTGAGTGTCATTTGATTAGTGGTAATATGGTTAGAGAAAAAATGTACGTGAACAAGAGCAATATAATGTTTTGTACGAAATTTTTGTTTCCTAAAAGATAAAATTGAATAAAATATACTAACATTGAAACTTGATAGAATTTTGTCGTCATTATCAAAATAGAAGGTGAATTATTAGTAATTTTTCCTTGATGTTACTAATTTAAATTTTATTTGATATTTTTTTCATTAGCATTAAGATACATGTGCTTGAATTTTGTAAGTGCTTAATTATGATGTATAACTTTTCAGGAATGAGTATATGGACCCAGTATTGACCAAAGAACTAACCATATAAAGCATAGGTGGATTAAATTGAGTGAATCTACATATTTTATGATGATCCCACAGTGGTGATTATTCAAAACCCATTACTAAATTCCTCTTTTTGTCTTTGCTGTTCACCATACACTTCGTCACCTCTCTCAATTATGGAGACTTATGGTCTGATATAGTGAATATAAAACCCTAATAAGCTTCTTGACAAACATCCACTCGCACATTTCTTTACAATATTTAAATCTATTTTTTATTAACTTTTCACTATTTAAATTAAATGTAACTATTAGATCAAAATATACTTAATAATTTGTTCCCTAATGTTATTATTACTTTTCTTTAACAATAAATCTAGACTCTAAATTAAAGCCTTTCACCATAAATTTAATTATGTTTAAAATTAATTAGAAGACCATTCAGTAATATTTAATTTACACCTTAAGATTCACAAATAAAACATTTGAGGTTTGTAAAATATTTATTATATAACTATTTGTTTGATTTGTATATTCGGATTCTCACATCAAATGGGTAATGTTATTCAAAACCATTTTTCACTAATCAATCTACACAACGATCAAATTAGAAAAAATACAAAGAGTGAGTGTCATTTGATTAGTTGTAATATGGTTAGAGAAAAATTGTATGAGAGCAAGAGCATTATAATGTTTTGTATGAAATTTTTTGGTTCATAATTTATAAAACTGAACAAAATATGTTAACATTGAAACTTGATAGAACTCTGTCGTCATTATCAAAATAAAATGTGACTTATTAGTAATTTTTCCTTGATGTTACTAATTTAATTTTTATTTGATATTTTTTTCATTAGCATTAAGATATATGTACTTGAATTTTGTAACTGTTTAATTATGATGTATAACTTTTTAGGAATAAGTATACGGACATACAATCGACCACAGAACTAACCATATAACACATTGGCGGAGTAATTTGAGTGAATCTATATCATTTATGATGATTTCAAGTGAGAATAAACAATTGTCATACCCAAAGTGGTGATTATACAGAATCCACTACTAAATTTCTTTTTCTCTTCTTGCTGTTAACCATACAATTCGTTACCTCTCTCTCAGTTACAGAGACTTATGGTGTGATATGGTGAATATAAAACCGTAATAAGCTTCCTCGCAAACATTCACTCTCACGTTTCTTTACAATATTTAATTCTATTTTTTATTATCTTTTCACTAATTAAATTAAATGTAACTATTAGATCAAACTATACTTAATAATTTGTTCCCTATTATTATTATTACAATTCTTTAACATTAAATGTTGAATCTAAATTAAGGACTTTCACCATAAATTTAATTTATGTTTGAAATTAATTAGAACATCATTCAGTAATTTTTAATTTGCACTTTAGAATTTACAAATAAAACATTTGAGGTTTGTAAAATTATTATTACTTAACTATTTATTTGATTTGTATATTTAGGTTCTCACATCAAACATGTAATGTTATTCAGAACCAATTTGTACAAATCAATCTAGGCAACGATCAAATTAGAAAACATACAAAGAGTGAGTGCCATTTGATTAGTGGTAATATGGTTAGAGAAAAATTGCATGTAAACAAGAGCAAAATAACGTTTTCTATGAAATTTTTGGTTCTTAAAAGATAAAATTGAATAAAATATACTAACATTGAAGCTTGACAGAACTCTGTCATCATTATCAAAATAAAATGTGACTTATTAGTAATTTTTCCTTGATATTACTAATTTAATTTTTATTTGGTTTTTTTTTTTTTTAGTAGCATTAAGATATATGCACTTGAATTTTGTAACTGTTTAATTATGATGTAAAATTTTACAGGAATAAGTATACGGACACAAAATCGACCACTGAACTAATCATATAAAGCATAGGTGAAGTAATTTGAATGAATCTATATCTTTTATGATGATCCCAAGTGAGAATAAACAATTGTCCTATCCAAATTGGTGATTACACAGAACCCACTACTAAATTCCTCTTTCTCTGCTTGCTGTTCACCATACACTTCGTCACCTCTCTCTCAATTATGGAGATTTATGGTCGGATACCTCTCTCTCAATTATGGAGATTTATGGTCGGATATAGTGAATATAAAATCCTAATAAGCTTCCTCACAAACATCCACTCGCACAATTCTTTACAATATTTAATTCTATTTTTTATTATCTTTTCACAAATTAAGTTAAATGTAACCATTAGATCAAAATATACTTAATAATTTATTCCCTATTATTATTATTACTATTCTTTAACAATAAATCTTGACTCTAAATTAAAGACTTTCACCATAAATTTAATTTATGTATAAAATTAATTAGAAGACCATTCATTAATATTTAAGAGATTCACAAATAAAACATTTGAGGTTTGTAAAGGAATTATTACTTAACTATTTATTAGATTTATATATTCGGGTTCTCACATAAAACATGTAATGTTATTCCAAACCATTTTTCAGAAATCAATCTACGCAACGATCAAATTAGAAAAAATACAAGAGTGAGTGTAATTTAATTAGTGGTAATATGGTTAGAGAAAAATTGTATGTGAACAAGGGGAATATAACGTTTTGTATGAAATTTTTGGTTCCTAAAAGAAAAAATTGAATAAAATATACTAACATTCAAGCTTGATAGAACTCTGTCGTCATTATCAAAATAAAATGTGACTTATTAGTAATTTTTCCTTGATATTACTAATTTAATTTTTATTTGTTTTTTTTATATAGTAGAATTAAGATATATGTACTTGAATTTTGTAACCGTTTAATTATGATGTACAATTTTACAAGAATAAGTATACGGACACAAAATCTACCACTGAACTAACCATATAAAGCATAGGTGGAGTGAATTGAGTGAATCTATATCTTTTATGAAGATCCCAATTGAGAATAAACAATTGTCCTATCCAAAGTGGTGATTACACCGAACCCACTACTAAATTCCTCTTTCTCTGCTTGCTGTTCACCATACACTTCGTCACCTCTCTCTCAGTTATGGAGACTTATGGTCTGATATAGTGAATATAAAACACTAATAAGCTTCCTCACTGACACCCACTCGCACGTTTCTTTACAATATTTAATTCTATTTTTTATTATCTTTTCACTAATTAAATTAAATGTAACTATTAGAACAAAATGTACTCAATAATTTGTTACCAATTATTATTATCAATATTTTTTATCAATAAATCTTTACTCTAAATTAAAGACTTTCACCATAAATTTAATTTATTTTTAAAATTAACTAGAGGATCATTCAGTTATATTTATTTTGCACTTTAAGATTCACAAATAAAACATTTGAGGCTTGTAAAATAATTATTACTTAACTATTTATTTGATTTGTATATTCAGGTTCTCACATCAAACGTGTAATGTTATTCAAAACTATGTTTCACAAATCAATCTACAGAATGATCAAATTAGAAAAAATACAAAAAGTGAGTGTCATTTGATTAGTGGTAATATGGTTAGTGAAAAATTGTATGTGAATGAGAGCAATATAATGTTTTGTATGAAATTTTTTATTCTTAAAAGATAAAATTGAAGAAAATATATTAACATTGAAACTTGGTAGAACTCTGTCGTCATTATCAAAATCAAATGCGACTTATTAGTAATTTTTCCTAGATATGACTAATTTAAATTTTATTTGATATTTTTTTTAGTAGCATTAAGATATATGTACTTGAATTTTGTAACTGTTTTATTGTGATGTATAATTTTTCAAGAATAAGTGTTCGGACGCAGAATCGACTATTGTACTAACCATATAAAGCATAGGTGGAGTAATTTGAGTGAATCTATATCTTTTATGATGATTCCACTATGTGATATGTATAATAAAAATATTCAGTATGTTTGGTTTGAGTTTTCTGGATTAAGTTTTTTGAAAATTGAGTTTTTGATTTTCGTATTTTTTTGTTTTTAGTGAATATTTTTAAAATTTTAAACATTTTTTTACTTTTTTAGATGTACCTTATTTGGATGTATCTAAAAAGTAAAAACAATGTGAAAAAATATTTTAAAAAATTAAGAAATACATTAAAATACAAAAAAATGTATTGAATTCTTGTATTTTTTTGTATTTTTGGTACTCAGTGAATTTTTAAAATATTTTTTTTTACAATTTTTTTACTTTTTAAGTGTATTTATGTTAAGTGTGTCTAAAAAGGAAAAAATTTGTATAAAATATTAAAAAAATTCAGTAAAAATAAAAAAACATAAAAAATAATAAAGTAGAATTTTCTGAAATTTTTTTTTAGAAAAATGAAACCAAACATAGCCATTATTTTTGTGTGATTGTTTGAGTGAATCTATATCTTTTATGGTAAGAATATGTATGATATGAATATTATTTTTATGTCATCGATTTACTGATTGATTCTGTGTTAAGGATCAAACCACCCCTACCTTCGCCAATTATTTATGATTTTTTTTTGCATATTTTCCACTCACCACTAACCAATTATTCTATTTAAGGAAGAACAGAGAGAGAGAGAGAGGGAAGAGAGCAGAGCCCACCTCCTTCTTCTTCTTCTTCTTCGTTGACTGACTGGTACTCCTCTCTTTTCACGGTGGTTGCGTGGTTCAGGTAAAATTTTCACTTGGGCTCTGTTTGACTGAAAATATTTTCCTAATTTTTTGGTGTTTGGTTGCACATAATTTAATAAAATGTTTTTCATCAAAACAAGAAAAATGACGTACAGAAATTATATGGGTATGTTATTTTACAATGTCGCACACTGTTGGTGACTGTTCACTAGGGGGTTCAGGAGTGTTGACGTGGTTCAATGGGTGTGGTATGGTTTCTATTTGATGTGAGGTCAGTACAAATTTCAGTCACAAAGATTTGTAAAATATTTTACATGTTAAACACCGAAAATAAAAAAATATATATAAATTTTAGGGGAAATTATTAGCAGATCCTGATATTATTTACTCAGAAGTCCTGAGTTAATTTTTTTTTATTTTTTATACATATATGTCCATCATTTTGATAAAGAATAGTTTTAAAACTTTTTAGATATATTTTGTGTTTGTGGAATGATAAATGATTGGGATATTTTGATTTTTGTTTATGCTTTTTGATTTATTTTTAGTTTTTTTTTGTGTTAATTTGTATTGAAATATCATGTGGAAAGTACAAATAATTAAATTATATTTTTTTAAAATATGGTTACAGAGATAAATTTATCACTGCAAGTTAGAGTAAGACTTTTTAATAAATAAGTCCAGTCGACAGAATGTACACATAAGTACCTCTAAATTTTTTCTTGTAAAAGGTTTGATATAGAAAATATTTTTAAAAAGTAAAATACGTTACGACAAGATAAACGGTGCCTTAATTTACGATAAATTTGGATGATTTGTCTGAAATCCACGAACTTGTGGGTTTTTCTTCCATTCCATTTAAAGTTGAATTTGGATTTAACTTGTGGGTTTTTCTTCCATTCCATTTAAAGTTGAATTTGGATTTGCTACAGTTAAAGATTTCAGTTTTACGGTATAGTTGACCTATTATGAGAATAACTTAGACTCGTTTCAGTGATTTAAACCGTTCATATCATACAATCAACTAAGAAAATTATTTATATGAAAAATCAAATTGATCCAACATTGATTGTCATACAATCATATCATTTTTACTTATACAGCATAAATATTTTAAAGAATTGTCCGTTGATTTATTATATTATAGGGTGGTTTGAGATGCTTTAAATAAGTGTACTTTTTGATTTTTTATGAAATATTGGTTAAGTATGGGTTGGGTTTGAAGTGATGTGGTACAGATGTGATGTGATTTAAATACAATAGTGACTTTTTGACTTTTTTAGTATATGCCAAATAAGGCCATATATATATATACTCCCTCCGTCCCAAAATATTGGTCCCTTTTAGGGAATCCAACTTTTTTTGGTAGTACACTTATTGCATTTGAAAAAAGTTGGTTTTCCAAAATTACCCTTTTGATAGTACATTTTTTGGGAATATCAATGTCATAATTGTACTTTTTAAATTGTTTATTAATTTAACAGAAAGGCAAAATAGGAAATTTACATTATTTTTGTACTTGATTTATAAAGAGGGACTAATATTTTGGAACAATGAAAAATGGAATAAGGGACTAAAATTTTGGGACGGAGGGAGTATATGATTTGATCATGTGATTATTTATATCTCATTAATCTAATTTTCACACATGTTCTTTTTAACTTGTCATATGAAATGAACGATTCAAATCACTGAAATATATACAGTTTGGTTCCATCATACACGAACTTCGCATGTGATGTTTAGATTTTCAACTTCAACAAATACTAACTCCAGAAATTTATGGGGGGTGTTCTTTGAAATTCTACAAATTTCGGTTTTTTTCTTCCATTCCGTTTAGTGCTAAGCATTTGTGGGTTTCCCTTTCATTCGTTTATTTACTACTAGTGGTTTGTGGATAATAATAATAATTAAAAAACAAAAGGAAAATTAGGGAAAGTCCCTCCACATGTTTGTATGAGAGTTTTAGGACGTAAATAATTTCCTTGTTAGTTTAAGTCCCTATAATTTAAATTATAAAATAATAAGGACAAAAATTGATGTGAATGGTCAAAAATAACCTTTTTATATTGTTGTTGTCCCCCTCCCCTCTCTCTCTCTTTCTCTCTCTAATACCATATCTATGTTTCGTGTTCGCCGTCGGTGGTGGTGACCGGAAACCTAGATCCCGTTCACCGAAAAGTTCCTCTTTCTCTCTCTTCTCTCTCTCTATCCCATTTTCCTCTCTCTCTGATCCCAAATCTATGTTTCGCGTTCACCAACGATGGTGGTAATCGGAAACCTAGATCCCATTCACCGGAAAGTCCTTGTGTGTGTGTGTGTGTGTGTGATGCCCCAAAATCTACAGTAAGGGTTGTAGTCAAGAGGAAGTCACTAATGAGTTCTAGGACCAATAATTAAGTAAGATTCTAAATCGCCAAAAGAGTTAAATTAGCCTCCTTTCTAAGTTCAGCTTCCTTAGGTAACATACTACCTTTTTGACAGATCTTAGAAGACATTGACACAAGGTCTCATAAGAAACGCGGAGATAGACATAGGATTACCAAAAAATAAATAATGCTACAGTGCTTTAAATCTTAAATTACAAAACAAGTTTTATTATTATTTTAATCCAAAAACTAAAAGCACGATTAGATTTATCAGTGAAATGGCTTCTAACTTTCTCTGAGGTAGGCATAAGTCTTCAATGCCTCTGACTCTTCGTCGGCCTCGTACGTTTTCTCGATGCTTGGCATGAAACACCGTGAGCTTTGAATGCGCAATAAACGCACACACACTCCGTCTCTTTTTCCCAATTCAATACACCGTGGCAATTACAACAATAGAGGAAGAAACATGATATTCAAGAAAATAACAAGGTTACAAGGTTAGTTGTTAGTAAACTAGAAATTCCCCAAAGAGATTTCATCCTCCCAACCACAAGAATTGAATGCGGATTATTCAGTATGCCTCCTTTTTTGCTATTTTGTTGCAGATCTTATATCGGATGCCTACCAACGATTATATACCATGTAGCGCCTACTGCAGGGCCTCAAAAGAGACAGTAATAATGGGCCGTGCCTATCTCTCCTTACACCAAAGTATCTAGGGTTCGAATACAACCGCTTCGTTCAAAGATTCCGAAAACCACTTGCGCAAGATTTAACTTCCAAATAGGGAACACATCCTGTCAACCAATCAATATCTCAATAATTTGTCCAAAAGTTCACAAATCCATTACCATCCATTAAGTTTCCCATTAGATAATTTAATTCAAAGTTCGATAATGCTCTTGAAACAACATCTATTGTAAACATATGAACAACTACATAACACAAATAGAAAGAAATAAAGTTATAACATATGAAATTAACATATCAAAATGTGCAGAAATTGCTCTAGAACGTAAGTTTTCAGATTTGCATAAGTGTGAGCACCTTTGAAATATTAAAATAAAAGCTACATAACCATTACATATGTAATATCATATAAAGACATGACTATATATTATTAAGCACATTCATGAAGACAAAAGCTTTCCAAACAATTTTTAAACCCTTTTCGTATGTATTTTTAATTTTTTGACTTTTTGACTTTTTTTAAAAAAGTCAACTTATTTAGTTGGTACCAAACATGGCCTGAGTACGACTTTCTTAGTGTGAATATCCTTACCCAAAATATTCTCTTGTAATTGCCTCTTGTAACTAATTAGATCAAAGTCTCCTATAAGTGATCAAACTTTCTAATTTACAAATTTAATAGCAACCACGATGTGTGCACTTGGGCAGTAGATATGTTTAGCTTATATTTGGCAAAGATTTTTTGGTTACAAAAGTTACAAAAGACAAAATAGGTTTAGTAAGTCAATAAAATAAAATATCATATTTAAATAATAATCATTTTATTTTTTTTTACAAAAATAAAAAAATGAAAAAAATCAAACCATATGAAGTTTAAAAAGTCAAGGTAAAAAAGTCTTAATACAAATAAGTCAACTAAAAAAGTCAACATCAAACGGTGACTTAGTAGATCTATACACACGGGGATTCAACAGATTCAAGCAGTGAAGAAAGAGCAGAAAAGAGAGAGAGAACTCAGAAAAAGAAAAAAAGAAAAATAGAGACAAAAAGGGCCAGATCATACCTTTGTTTGGGATAGAAATCAAATAGAAAGAGAGTTTTGAAAAACTAAAGGGGTCAGATCATACCATTGTGAGCTCCTGAAAATTAGTCTGGTAAATATTTTCCTCTCTCTCATTTACTCATCTTGTTTCTGTCTATTCAAAACTTTCTCTAGTTTGGGCGTACATCTCACATAGATCAGACCCAAAATCAAACACATTTTATATTTATTTATTTTTCTGTCTACAACTTCAAAATAATGTTTTCTCCCTCCCTGTTAATTAAATCAAAATATTGGAGTTAGTTTTGTGTTTTCTCTAGTTTGATTACCCACTTTGAAAGCAATTCTGTGGCAAATTATTTGCTTGCTTTGTTTTGACTACATGTAATGCATCCATGATGTGGGTTTGCAAAAATGTTTGAACAAAAATTCCAAGTTCCCATTCTACGGTTAAAAAAAAAAAGGGTTTCTTAACCAAAAATTCCATACTTTTTGTTGGAAAATATGGTTTAATAGGCTTATTTTGGGTCAATTTTGAGTCCAAATTCAAGTGGGGCTCACATGTCTTTTGGAGTGGGTCCAAGGGGTGATGTGTTTCTTGTCGCACGGCATGTCACACGGTAAAAACGGTTTATCAAAACCATTTAGGAGTGAATGGGAAGTTGGCGTCGTTTTCATCAATTGTGGATTTCCTTAAATAAGTTGTTCCACATTGAAACCTTAAAAGGGCTTGTGTCACTATAACATATAGAGTTTTAGAGACTAAATTTTTTAGTCTCTAAAAATGAAAATTTTGTTACAAAAGACATTTAAAAATATACTTGCATTGGGCCCTAAGAGCACCTCAAGTTTTGTGGAAGGGGAGAGTCATGGACAAAATGGGCTTTAGCTCAAATCATCACACACACGCTGCTGTCGCCGCCGTCCAATCAGCCAACCATGCCGGGCGTGGGTGTAGGTCGAGTTGGAAAATTTGAATTCCTAACGGAATAAATTCAAATTTTGAGCCAACAGCTTTTTGCTTCCAACAGTGTGTCTTTTCTGAACTAGTCTGAAAGTCTCTTCTTGCCCAACAGATTCAAACTGTTTTCAAACAAATTTAAATCCTGCACCTTTTCAATTCAAATTCAAACCTGTTCAGACTTTTCGAATAGGCACTACTATGCCTATAAATACAGAATCCTTCCAGCAATTTCAGTTCATCTAAAAATCATTTTGCTTCTGTTTTCCTACTCTCCTACAAATATATTCTTCATGTCAGTTCTTAGGAAATTTTTGAGAGTGTGGAACACAGGTTCTGGTTTGCGGAATAGATTGTTTTTAGTGCTAATACAAATTGTGTAAGATCATTGTATCCTGAGAGATATATGTCACTATTCCGTAAGCGCATGAGCGGGGAGAATCTATCTAAAAGATAGAGTGTCGCACACTCAACTTGATCATTCTTGTACGTGATTTGTTTCGAGAGATAAATTCTATAAGTAATTTAAATTTATTTGTTACAGAAATTTATAACAGTAAGAACTCATTTGACATATTGTCATGTGAGTGAAATCATGTTGAGTAAAAATAAATTTCAAATTTATACTTAACAGTTATATACTCCTTGATGCCTTCCCTATTTTGTATTCTTAACCCACCAACCCGGAAGTTTGAAACCACCAAAAAATTTAATCAACCCGCTGGTTTTGAGGATGTACGAGTTGGCTACGGATTGAAAATTTCTCAATCCGTAAATAATAATTGGTTAATGATTTTTCCCAAAAACTGACCCAATCCGACCCGGTGCCATCTCTAATTATCAAAATACGTTTGCATTTAATACAACAACCCGGTTTAGAGTATCTCCAACTAAAGTTACAAAATTTAGAAAGAAAAATTTTATTTTGTAACCTGACGTGACAGGTTTGAAGTATTGAGTTTTGCCAAACACTCCAACAGACTTTACAAATGTTAAGTTGTTTGGTGTTTGTAAAAAACAGTAATAAATTTTTCGGAAAGTTACAAAAAAAACTCAGAATTTGGCATGTTTTTCAAATTAAACTCTAAGATTTTAATTTGATCAATTTAAACCCTATATTTCATTCCATGTCACAATGTGCCCCCTCCATCAATCAAACGGAAAGCGTCAAAACTCACCTAAAACGATCCAAAACGACATCGTTTCACTTGGGAAGGGTTTATATATATGACATAAATAAAGTAATTGAAAATTAAATAATCATTAAATAAAGTCTAAAATTGAAAACTAAATTGATGAATCATGTTATCATTATTGAAGATTATATGAGCTTAATAACTAACTGAAAATTTGTATCACATAAATATTTTACCTTAACTTTTAACTCCCAATGTAGTTAAAAAAATATAAATTTGCAAATAAAAATAATAAGTGAAAAAGTAAAAAAGTACTTTATTATTATTATTAGTTCAAAAAAATAAGTCATCATAATTGTTTGTTTATTCTACTTTTATCTAGTTTTATTAAAAAATTAATTGGTCATAAAGTATAACTGTTTTTTTTTTTTTTTTTTTTTTTTTTTTTTTTTTTTTTAACTCACAATGATTAAAAAAACCAAAAAACATACGAATATGATAACCTATTTTTTGAACTAATAATTGTTAGCATTTGTGCCCTCAAAAACTAATTTATTGACTTTAATAATTGATTATATAAATTGCTTGGTATTTTATTTTACATTTTGTATGTTATTACGGGTAATGTTATATTTAATATGATGTGAACATAAGGTTCCTTAGGTAACATTGTAAAAAAACATGCTAATGGTTAATGAACCAAAAGTTGGAAGTTATGATTTTTCGGTGCCTTGTAGACTCAATTAATATTCTAGGCTATGGGTGTTGATTGGGCGTCACACTACTATGGCCTACACCTGTTTTGTTGCTATATGATAGAATGATTAACTCCATCATTGAAGTAGTGACCTTATGCAAATAGGTGAGTGTTATGCAATAAGTATATGCACTGAACATGATCGGTTTTGAGAACACCTATGGAATGATCACTGTCAGTTTAAAAAGTAGTTTTATTACATTACACTTATTTTCCTTTGACTTGAGAGGCTTGTATAAATTAATTAACTATTCATTTAACTTTGATATTGTCAATCGATGATGCCGAACCAAAGGCTATACACGGACATGTTGGGTTATATGTAAGTGGTAATTGATTTATATAGGTGCTTAACATGGAATCTACCATTCTCAAAGTGAGAAAGTATATTCAAGCAATTTTTCTTATTAACGTAGAGCCAAAAGAAAACCGGCCGGTAACTTTTTCATAAGAATATTTTATACATATATAATTACAAAAGTACAATTTAAAAAAAATGCTTTTGGGGTCCAATTAGAAGAAGGAAAAATTTAGAATTTGGTTACATGAGTTAAGACATTTGATAGCGATAAATTTGTCCATACGTAATAGCTCATGTGGAATATAGTTTGGTAAAAGAAAATTTGAGATTAATTGTAAGAAAGGGCCTCACTTGTAATTCTCTACTTTCAGGGGTTTAATTGTAATGTGTTGATGGACATTATTGCAATTAGTGGAAGTTCTATATTATCTGTTTAAAAGATAACTAATGAAAAATTGGATAAGTTGTATCCTGTATATTTGAGATAAAAGATACATCTTTTATTTTATCCCCACAACTAAAAGATAGAGATCCCTAAAGATCCCACCTACATGCAAACACTATCATGTGTTGTGCATATATATCAGATGTATTTGATACAAAAATTAGCCATCAGAATTTTTAAGGTCTGTAGAAAAATATACACAAAAAATAAATTTAAGAAGGTGCAAGATGAATCATTTTGGAGGCGAGACACTTGGATCGCTTTGTGAGGTATTATCAAACACTTGGATTGAGGTATTTTAGATTGTGCAATTAGGTGATATTTCTTTGATGCAAACTCTATCATGTGTTGTGCATATATATCAGATGTATTTGATACAAAAATTAGCCATCAGAGTTTTTAAGGTCTGTAGAAAAATATACACAAAAAATAAATTTAAGAAGGTGCAAGATGAATCATTTTGGAGGCGAGACACTTGGATCGCTTTGTGAGGTATTATCAAACACTTGGATTGAGGTATTTTAGATTGTGTAATTAGGTGATATTTCTTTGAAAAATTATTTTTCAAAATAAATTATTTTTCAGCAAACTTTCAATAATAATAATAAACTACTTTTTCACTTATTATTTAATTTGCAAATTTGTTTTTGTTTTTTTGTTTTTTCTTTTTAAAAAAAAAACTATATGGAGAGTTAAAAGTTATGGTAAAATATTTATGTGATAATTTTTTCAATACTTAATAAGCTCGTATACCTTTCAATAATGATAATATGACTTATCAATTTAATTTTCAAGACTTTATGTAATTGTTATTTAATTTTCAATTACTTTATTTACGTCATATAAATCTCTCCCAGGTGAAATGACGTCGTTTTGGGTGAGTTTTAACATTTTTCGTTAGATTTGCATACAAAGATACACAAAGGGGGCACATTGTTACACATAATGAAATATAGGGTTTAAATTGATCAAATTAAAATCTTGGAGTTTAATTTGAAAAGCAAGCCAAACTCTAAGGTTTTTTTTTGTAATTTTTCCTAATTTTTTTCAATAGTTCGGTGTTGCCTGGTTTTTGTGTGCAAGGTTGGCCTTGATAGAGGCGCTTTGGATCCCCAAATTTGAATAAAATTTAGGGGCTCCCAATTTGGAGGAGATATTGTGTCATATTATTTTAAATTTATGTCAAAATTAAATCAACACTAACTCAACTCATTTATTTTTCATGTCATCGTATCTTATCATTTTCAATTCTCGTTCAATTAACGTGTCTTGTCAAAACTTTTACTCTTAATTAAAGTACTAATGTGCCGTTTAGTAATACTTACGTTTTCAGTTTTCTGTTTATATTTACAAAAATTTTAAAAATTCAAATAAAAACTTGCTTGGTAAAATTTTGAATTTATAAATCAGTAGTCTCAGTTTATAAATTTGGCCAAAAAATGAATACACAAAAAATGTGTTTCCATTTTGAGTTTTCAGTTTTTTTTTCTTATCACCCAACATTAGCCACCACCCGCCACCATTTTCCACCACCGTCTTCCGCTACCACCACCCACCCTCCACCACTACCTGCCGCCACCACTCACCACCTACCTGCTACCACTAGCCACCACCCGCCACCACCAGCCACCAGCCACCAGCCACCACCACCCACCACCCACCTACCATCCACCCGCCACCACCAGCCACCCGCCACTACCATCCACCGCTCGCCACCACCACCTGCCATCTACTTGCCACCACCACTCACCACCCACCATCCACCACCAGCCACCCACCACCACCAGCCACCTGTTACCGATATGATCAAAATAAACATGAAACCTAAACTCAAGTGGATCATAACTTATTTTTGTTTGGCATATATGGAAGGTCATGAATACATTTGAGCACCCCCGCCGCCCGATCAAAGATCGGCCTCTACTAATCGTGATATGATTTTTATCAACATTATATG
>NW_021024779.1:808498-902412 GCF_004153795.1 Camellia sinensis | reverse complement strand
AGAGCACCTACATATTGTCCTTCCCCTATGGTACGACCATTTATGAAGCTTAACGACAACTAGATCATTACCAAATGGCAATAAATGCCTCCGATTTTGTCACTTGCTTGGCTGACCTAAGAACCCACTAATCTCTCCCCATACTTAATAATTCCAGCACAATATGCTGGGAGTGACAAATATGAAACCAAGAATTTTTTCTCTCAAGACATAAGAATAACAATAGATTGGCAGGGTAGCTTGAACACACAGTCCAAACATATGCCTCAACACAATTGATTATCTTCCAAGGAATAAGCTGTTATGGTATCTGGCCCACCAAAGATGTAACAAAAGCAAGATGCCCATGTTCCTGCCAATATATTTTACTATTCTCGACACTATGATTACGTTTGGCACGAGAGAGATTGCCAAGCGCGAAAGTTGCTACAATCAGCAAGTTGGTAGGCCAACTAGACAAAGATGTTGATCCAATCATTAAGATGAATGTACATTTAATGCAGTACATAAAAGACATAAGTAATTTTATGTAAAATGAGACTAAGGAGAACTAGCACACGAATGTCCCCATAGGTTCCAATAGTTCCTCAACTGCTCTACAATTGGATCCATCATAACCCACCCTTGGCCTGCTTTTATCAATATCAACCTATTGAGAAAAGTTATTTTGGGTTGAGACAACTTGTTCAAAAGCCTAAGATGTCCAAGATCAACCAATACAACATACACACAAATCAATAATATATCTTTTAACATAATCTTACATACATAAGAACAAATCAATTGTAAGTAGAGATATCAGAAATATGTTAGTGCGTCAGTCAAAATGCATAGGTACCAAAGACATTGATAAATAAGCTCAAGTCAAGACAACATGGAAATGCAAAGCAAAGTAATAATATATATATATATATATAATGCTGAGAGCATCTCTAACAATTATAACAAATAGCAAAAATGTGAAAATATTTTTAAGATTAATGGTAGTTTATTTGTTTTCAACATGTGGTAACAAATACCATATGTTGGCCTGGGTTTTGGGCCAGCATCCTACGGTGGCAGAGGCCTGGGGTAAGGCCGAGTCAAATTGACTTGTGGCGCTTGTTTCTGTACACTTTAGGGAATAAAGTCGCGCCTTCACCACAATAATGGTTTTGGATGAGATGGTAAGTGCTTGTAGACACCCCATTTTGACTGCCTTTAAGACTTGGACGCGACTGATGGTTTACATGATAGAGAAAGGTGTGCAGGGGAAGGTTCAGTTTCTTCCGGCAAGCAGAGAGTCAAAGCTCAACTTCATACCCCTTTTTGGACCAAAACAATCTTGATCAAAGATTTTAGACCTTAAACCCTCACTTTTCAAAACGTTTTTTGAAAAATAAGTTTTTACGATGTTCCGAGGCTCGCATTTTGTCAAATGTTGCGCCTTTCGGTAAACGAGCAAGGACAAAGTGGAAAAATAAATGAAAAGAGAGATGAAATCTTTGAAAAATCTTTCAAAAACCCTTACTTAGGGGTTTGGAGTCAAGAAAAGAGGAGAAGAGGGAAGAAATCCAGTTGGGGGAGAAAATGGACATGAACCGTTAAGAAAGAGTTCGAACAGCCCTCGCCGAATCGGGCCTATTCATTTTGCATACTTGGAATCAAGCTATGGGGCCACCACCATTGGAAATAATACTTCGCGGGGATTCATTTTTCACTCAAGAATCTCCTAATCCAATTCCGGACGGGGAGAAGATATAGTTTGATTAAGTAGGGCATCACTCCGGTTGGAACCGAAATCTTGCCGCGGCTTCACCAAAAGGGCATAAACTTTTTTCACAGGCGGAATTTTAATGCAAGGTTTGTGCCATTGGAAAGATAACTTCCGGGGTTTCAATTTGGACACTTGAACGGGCCACCATTGGACTTCCCAATCACCCACAGCCACTTTTCTTTCCGGCAGCCCATTTTTTTTTGTCCTGAAAGTAGCAGGCGCGGCCACCTAGCTGGTGAAACGACTTTTTTTGCCCTTTTTGGCTAGCTGGCCATAACCCCCTCCAAGTGTGTCCTATAAGTGAATTTTTTTTTCTCTAGGCCTTTGTCCGAGGGTTTGGCCTTTTGGGGGAAACTTGAATTGTTTTTTCCCTCCCCCCCATTTTTCCCCCTCTTTTCCACCTTTTTGTCTATATAAACAGCAGCTCAGCTGCATTACAGAGGTTAGAAATTTTTCTTTGAGCCTCTCTGCTTGTATCTCTCCTCTCTACATCCTAACCCCTAAAACCTTAAGTTCCTACACATTTCTACACCACCACCTAGCACCACACCACCACTCCATTCCAGCCACTTGGAGCTGCTTTCCAGAGCTGAGGAGCAACATTTCTTGTGCCAAGAGGTTGTCAAAGATTGGTCTACAAGGGTGAGTTTTTTTTCCCCTCTTTTGAGTTCATTTTTGCATGCTTCTTAGCCAATTTTGCTTACACTTTGTGGCTTCAACCCTAACTGAAATAGCATTTTTTTTTAGCTCTTTTTCATGTTTGTTTAAGGGCCTCTCCACTGTTTTGAGGCTCCCTTTTTGCACTTGTTCATTACCTCCTTTGTATGCCTATTCTTGTGTAGTATTTTTTGGCCTACGTGTAAACTGTTTTGAGCTCTGTCATAAACTGTAAAGAAGCTTATTTTGAGCCCTTCTTCACATTGTTGAAGGTCTCATCACTGTTTGTGGCTTCCTTTTGCCACTTGCCTTTATATCCCTCTTTTGGCCTCTTTTTTGCATGATTTGTTAGCCCCTTGTGTTTGTGTTTCTGGACTTTGGTCTGAACTGTAAATGGCCTTTATTTTGACCCCCTCTTCATGTTTCATTAAGGGTCTTTTACTGTTTGAGGCGTCTTTTTGTACTTTTGTGTTATAGCTCTCTTTTTGGCCTTGTTTTGTATAGTATTTTGAGCATCTTGTGAACTGTTTTGGGTTTGATCATAAACTGCAAAAGGTCATATTTTGGGCCCCTCTTCAACATTGTTGAAGGGCCTCATCTGTTTAGAGCCAGAAGCTGCCACTTCCTTCATTTACCTCTCTTTCGGAGCCATTTTGCATGCTAGCTTAGCCCCATTTTGTGTTCGCTGTTTGGCCTTCCTTAAAACTGTAAACATGCTTGTTTTGAGACTTCCTTGATCTTTCTTCACCTTCATGTTCAATAAGGCATTTTTTGTATAGCTATGGCCAATGCATATGCCTAGTTTGTGGTTTCGGGTTCATTGCATGCATCGGGTGCCATGTTTCCATGATTCGGGGCTGTTTTGGGTCAATATTTTAGCACTGAAATTTGCATGCTAGTATGCCATATTCCATGCTTTGCCATGTCTTGTTAGAGTGGCATTTGTGCCTTAGGTTCAGTCTCCGTTTGCGTGCACGCGTGCACGCATCTCGAGAGTCTCATTTTCATCTCATGGCCTCTTATGTGAGTGTGCCTGAGGTCCACTCATGTTGGTGTAAGCCACATTTGCATTGTGTATGCCATTTCATTTTCATAGCATTGTGTATGCTAGATTGTATGTTAGCGCATTGTGTATGCCATGTTACCTCGTGGCATCGTGTATGCCATTTCATAGCATTGTGCATGCTAGGTTGTATATTAGTTGCATTCATGCATGTCATGCATATTGCATTGTGCTTGGGACAGGAATTAGCCAAGGCACGGAAACAGGTACGTTTCGTACTCTGAGCGACGGAACGCGTCTCAATTCCCAGTCACCGACACTTCGGATTATCCATGATGGAGTTAGGTCTTAGTTGAGTTTTCATGTGCATTCATTCTATATTGAGTAATGCAAATCGACTCCTCGGCCATCACGCATCGATATGCGTGATTGGTGGCACGAGGATCGAGGCATGCATACATCTGTGAAAATACATTGCTATGCCCCTCTCCTTGCTCTCTGTTGCAGCAAATCAAGAATCAGCAGTCTTCCCGGGGCTTGGCGCGCTTTCCAAGAACCATTGCAAAACAGAGGCTAATTGGGGCATCATAGTGGATTTCCGCGCAAAGGCGACCCGGACATGCATCATTCATCATCTGGAGAAGAGTCAAGACAGTCCCTAGCTTGCATGCCAGTTTATTATTTTTCTTAGTTAATTTGTAAATTAATTAGGGATTTGTACATATTTGGGCTGTATTATTGGACTGTATTATTTGGACTGTACTATTTATTCAGACCCTCTGCGCGAGGGCGATGTTGTAATAAGTGTGCGTGTGTGTGATGTATGTCTTCCAACCCACGTCTTTTCTCCTTTTATTTACCCGCTTATGATGGTTAGATTAGGGCATATTTCAATTAGCATACAGTATGATAGCATGTTTGCATTCATTCATCTGTTTTGCATGCACCGGGCTCGGCGCATCATACTAACTGCATTGTATTTTCAATTCCAAGTTGAATACATGTTAGCTGTAGCATTTCCATATGCCATGTCTAGAATAACCGAGCCTGTTATATGTTGCACTTTTGCATGTGTTGCATTAAGGCATTTCTGTATAATTAGGATCATGCATGGATTTCTAATATAGCTTCTGTTTTGGCTTGGAGTACTCGGTAAATTTTTATGCTTTAGCACCCTTGCATGCGTGTGAGTGACTGCCATGAATAGCATGCTTACCATGAGGCTATATGCTTATGTGATATAACTGCCTGAATGCCTGTGGGTGAAGGTTGGATTATTTGGATTGGAACAATTCATCAAATGTGTGTTTTAAGCCCACTAGATAGTGGCAAAATCATGTTTTTCAAAGCCCACCCGAGGGTGGCAATTCCACGTCTTAGCCTACTTGCGAGTAGCACCATCAAACCATTTTCAAATAAACAAACATGAAATGTTTTGTTCAAATCCAGGCGATCCAGTCTATACTTGTATGTTGTGCGCATCACAATAGTAAATCTAGGCTAAATAACCGGAATAAGAACGCATAAATGTTTTCAAAAAATAGATATCATGGTTAGTAGAGGCCGATCTTTGATGGGCGAGCGGGGGGTGCTCAGAAGTGACCTTCCCCAATCGTACCCAAGTTCCCGAGCCGAGGCAACTTTGGTGATGACGGACACGTGGCCTTAGGCAACGAGTCAGGGTTTCCTAAATTTCTCAAAAAAATGATAAAATTCCCTTAATGAAACATGAAATAGAGCTCAAATAAAGGGTACTTTCAGTTTTGGTCGGAGCTCAAAACAGCAAGCAAAATAACTAGAAAAATGTTGCAAAGTTAAGCTCAAAAAGAGGGAATTGATGCTCACCTTTGAAGATCAAACTTTGGTTGCTTCTTGGCTTGAGAATTGGTGCCTCCAAGCTACTGGAAAGCTCCCCAAGCTGCTGGAAATGGAAGTGGTGGAGTGGTGCTATGGTTTGATGAAGAAATGAGGTAGGATTTTGGTGTTTCTTCAAGGAAATGAGAGAGATGGAGGGAGATATGTATGTCCAAGCTCAAGGCAATTCTTCCAACCCCCTTCCTCAATGCTGGAGGCCAGGTATATAGACCAAAGAGAGGGAGAAATGGTGGGAAAAAGTGGGGGGAAAACAAGCCAAGTTTCCCCCCATATGTACAAATCCCTAATTAATTTACAAATTAACTAAGAAAAATAATAAACTGGCATGCAAGCTAGGGACTGTCTTGACTCTTCTCCAGATGATGAATGATGCATGTCCGGGTCGCCTTTGCGCGGAAATCCACTATGATGCCCCAATTAGCCTCTGTTTTGCAATGGTTCTTGGAAAGCGCGCCAAGCCCCGGAAGACTGCTGATTCTTGATTTGCTGCAACAGAGAGCAGGAGAGGGGCATAGCAATGTATTTTCACAGATGTATGCATGCCTCGATCCTCGTGCCACCAATCACGCATATCGATGCGTGATGGCCGAGGAGTCGATTTGCATTACTCAATATAGAATGAATGCACATGAAAACTCAACTAAGACCTAACTCCATCATGGATAATCCGGAGTGTCGGTGACTGGGAATTGAGACGCGTTCCGTCGCTCAGAGTACGAAACGTACCATGTTTCCCGTGCCTGGGCTAATTCCTGTCCCAAGCACAATGCAATATGCATGACATGCATGAATGCAACTAATATACAACCTAGCATGCACAATGCTATGAAATGGCATACACGATGCACGAGGTAACATGGCATACACAATGCGCTAACATACAATCTAGCATACACAATGCTATGAAATGAAATGGCATACACAATGCAATGTGGGCTTACACCAACATGAGTGGACCTCAGGCACACTCACATAAGAGGCCATGAGATGAAAATGAGACTCTCGAGATGCGTGCACGCGTGCACGCAAACCGAGGACTGAACCTAAGGCACAAATGCCACTCTAACAAGACATGGCAAGGCATGGAATATGGCATACTAGCATGCAAATTTCAGTGCTAAAATATGACCCAAAACAGCCCCGAATCATGGAAACATGGCACCCGATGCATGCAATGAACCCGAAACACAAAACTAGGCATATGCATTGGCCTATAGCTATACAAAACATGCCTTATTTGAACATGAAGTGTGAAGAAAGATTCAAGGAAGTCTCAAAACAAGCATGTTTACAGTTTTAAGGAAGGCCAAACAGCGAACAAAAATGGGGCTAAGCTAGCATGCAAAAATGGCTCCGAAAGAGAGGTAATGAAGCAAGTGGCAGCTTCTGGCTCTAAACAGATGAGGGCCCTTCAACAATGTTGAAGAGGGGCCCAAAATATGACCTTTTGCAGTTTATGATCAAACCCAAAACAGTTCACAAGCATGCTCAAAATACTATACAAAACAAGGCCAAAAAGAGAGCTATAACACAAAGTACAAAAAGACGCCTCAAACAGTAAAAGACCCTTAATGAAACATGAAGAGGGGGTCAAAATAAGGCCATTTACAGTTCAGACCAAAGTCCAGAAACACAAACACAAGGGGCTAACAAATCATGCAAAAAAGAGGCCAAAAGAGGGATATAAATGCAAGTGGCAAAAGGAAGCCACAAACAGTGATGGGACCTTCAACAATGTTGAAGAAGGGCTCAAAATAAGCTTCTTTACAGTTTATGACAGAGCTCAAAACAGTTTACACGTAGGCCAAAAATACTACACAAGAAATAGGCATACAAAGGAGGTAATGAAGCAAGTGCAAAAAGGGAGCCTCAAACAGTGAGAGGCCCTTAAACAAACATGAAAAAGAGCTAAAAAAAAATGCTATTTTCAGTTAGGGTTGAAGCCCAAAAGTGTAAGCAAAATTGGCTAAGAAAGCATGCAAAAATGAACTCAAAAGAGGGGAAAAAAGACTCACCCTTGTAGACCAATCTTTGACAACCTCTTGGCACAAGAAATGGTACTCCTCAGCTCTGGAAAGCAGCTCCAAGTGGCTGGAATGGAGGTGGTGGTGTGGTGCTAGGTGGTGGTGTAGAAATGGTGTAGGAACTTAAGGGTTTTAGGGGTTAGGATGTAGAGAGGGAGAGATACAAGGCAAGAGGCTCAAAGAAAAAATTTCTAACCTCTGTAATGCAGCTGGAGCTGCTGTTTATATAGACAAAAAGGGTGGAAAAGAGGGGGAAAAATGGGGGGGAGGGGAAAAAACAATTCAAGTTTCCCCCCAAAAGGCCAAACCCTCGGACATAAGGCCTAGAGGAAAAAAAAATTCACTTATAGGACACACTTGGGAAGGGGGTTATGGCCAGCTAGCTAAAAAGGGCAAAAAAAGTCGTTTCACCAGCTAGGTGGCCGGCCTGCTACTTTCAGGACAAAAAAAAATGGGCTGCCGGAAAGAAAAGTGGCTGGTGGGTGATTGGGAAGTCCAATGGTGGCCGTTCAAGTGTCCAAATTGAATCCCCGGAAGTTATCTTTCCAATGGCACAAACCTTGCATTAAAATTCCGCCTGTGAAAAAAGTTATGCCCTTTTTGGTGAAGCCGCGCAGATTTCGGTCCAACCGGAGTGATGCCCTACTTTAATCAACTATATCTCCCCCGTCCGGAATTGGATTTAGGAGATTCTTGAGTGAAAAATGAATCCCCGGAAGTATTATTTCCAATGGTGGTGGCCCCATAGCTTGATTCCAAGTATGCAAATGAATAGGCCCGATTCGGCGAGGGCTGTTCGACTCTTTCTTAACGGTTCATGTCCATTTTCTCCCCCAACTGGATTTCTTCCCTCTTCTCCTCTTTTCTTCGACTCCAAACCCCTAAGTAAGGTGTTTTGAAAGATTTTTCAAAGATTTCATCTCTCTTTCATTTATTTCCACTTTGTCCTTGCTCGATTTACCGAAAAGCGCAACATTTGACAAAATGCGAGCCTCGGAACATCGTAAAAACTTTATTTCAAAAACGTTTTGAAAGTGAGGGTTTTAAGGTCTAAAATCTTTTGATCAAGATTGTTTTGGTCCAAAAAGGGGTATGAAGTTGAGCTTTGACTCTCTGCTTGCCGAAGAAACTGAACCTTTCCCCTGCACACCTTTCTCTATCATGTAAACCATCAGTCGCGTCCAAGTCTTAAAGGCAGTCAAAAATGGGGTGTCTACAAGCACTTACCATCTCATCAAAACCCATATATTGTGGTGAAGGCGCGACTTTATTCCCTTAAAGTGTACAGAACCAAGCGCCACAAGTCAATTGTGACTCGGCCTTACCCCAGGCCTCTGCCACCGTAGGATGCTGGCCCAAACCCAGGCCAACATATGGTATTTGTTACACATGTTGAAAACAAATAAACTACCATAATCTTAAAATATTTTCACATTTTTGCTATTTGTTATAATTGTTAGAGATGCTCTCAGCATATATATATATATATATATTATTACTTTGCTTTGCATTTCCATGTTGGTCTTGACTTGAGCTTATTTATTCAATGTCTTTTGGTACCTATGCATAGTCTTGACACTGCCTACACTGTGTTTGCTACGTATGTCTCTTAAATTGATTCTATTTGGTATGAGACTTATTAGTAAGAATTATTATTGTTGTGTATGTTGTATTGGTTGATTCTTGGACATCTTAGGCTTTTTGAACAAGTTGTCTCAACCCAAAATAACTTTTCTCAATAGGTTGATATTGATAAAGCAGGCAAGGGTGGGTATGATGGATCCAATTGTAGAGCAGTTGAGGGAACTATGGAACCTATGGGACATTCGTGTGCTAGTTCTCCTTAGTCTCATTTTACAAATCATTCTTTTTGTCTTTGGTAATCGCAGAAAGTACATGTCATCTATATGGATCAACATCTTTGTCTAGTTGGCCTACCAACTTGCTGATTTGGTAGCAACTTTCGCGCTTGGCAATCTCTCTCGTGCCAAACGTAATCATAGTGTCGAGAATAGTAACAATATATTGGCAGGAACATGGGCATCCTTGCTTTTGTTACATCTTGGTGGGCCAGATACCATAACAGCTTATTCCTTGGAAGATAATCAATTGTGGTTGAGGCATATGTTTGGACTGTGTGTTCAAGCTACCCTGGCAATCTATGTTATTCTTATGTCTTAGAGAAAAAATTCTTGGTTTTCATATTTGTCACTCCCAGCATTTGTGGCTGGAATTATTAAGTATGGGGAGAGATTGTGGGTTCTTAGGTCAGCAAGCAATGACAAATCGGGAGGCATTATGCCATTTGGTAATGATCTAGTTGTCGTAATTCATAATGGTCGTACCATAGGGGAGGACAAATATGTAGGTGCTCTAGTTATGGCCAAGAAGTTGGTCAAGGAATTTAAGCGTTATATGGAGAACTATGACACTGGAAGATTTCTTTTTAAATTGCCTTCCAATCAGTCGTCTAACAGGATGCAATGGAAGGACAAGTTCACGAGTGATGATACATATTTTTGGGATGCATTGGAGGTTGAAACTGGACTTATGTACGATTTGTTCTATACAAAGGCATCCATAACGTATACCAAGGGTGGGGGTTTTATGCGCCTCATCAGCTTCAGTTGTACTATGTCTACGTTGGTAGGATTGTTTTTTATTATATCCAGGAAAGAGAAGTGGCATAACGAGCACTACTACAATAACCTCATGATTGACATTATTATCACATGGGTGTTGCTTGTAGGAGCTCTAGCATTGGAGATCTATGCAGTGATGGCAATATTATCCTCTGATTGGACAATGCTTTAGCTAGTTGAGCACATGAAAGGAGAATGGGTAATCCAGTTGAGACAAAAATTCCCCAAGTGTTACCAAAAGAAGAAATGGTCTAAGAAGGTTGGGCAATTTGACCTACTTGGTTTTTGCTTCAAAGAAGACAAGCCTACTAAGTTTTCTTGTATACTTGGACTTTTCGGATTTGAAGATAAGTTTAATAGATACATGGATTTGACTTGTGTGGACGTACCTCTTAATTTATATAGCACAGTTTTAGATTACTTTTATTATTGGAGTATTCCGACTGTAGCAAAACTAGATCAGGTTGCTCAAGCTAGCTTAATATCCACCGTGAAGGTCTTAGATTCTCATCTCCCAGCTTTTTATGAGCTAATCATTATTTTTCACTTGGCAACAGAAATATGCTACCATTTGAAGTTGAATGATATTTCCCAACAAGGTGTGAACTCCTTTGGACATGATGACCAAATTAAGGAAACTTGCAAAACTTTGTCACATTACATGATGTATCTTCTCCTCGTGTGCCCCTCGGCGTTGCCCATCGCTCTATCTGACACTGAGTTAGTAGACTTGATCCATGTTCTCAAAGTGTTTCTCAAGGATGGGCGAAATGTAAAAGAAGTTTGTTAAATGCTGACAAATCATTCCATACAACCACAAGACCCCCTCAATCTACAGTGCATACTACGTGTTATACAAAAAATTGTGAGAAATTTCATGGGCTGGCAAAGGTTAAAATCCCTGTGGTTGGGAATGTTGTGTTACGCAACAATTAAGGTTCAAAAAAATTATCATCTTCAACAGCTTAGTCAAGGAGGTGATTTTCTCACTTTCTTGTGGTTCTTTATACCGCAATCTAATATATTGGATAAAATTGACACTGTGAAAGTATGCAGACAAATAAATAATCAAGTGACGCAACTTATTGCGAGCAAAATTGACAGTTATGTTGCTTAGATATATTATCAATGTAGGAAAGATTACATCTTTTGGAGGTTATGCCTTTTGCCATCTTATGGACAATATGGGGAATCCTAGGAATGTTTGCACCTTCAATAATGAATAGATAATTGAATGGGAATCAATAGCAGATCTTGTGAAGACCAGAATGGCCTTTTGGTTGAAGGAAGAATTGAAGACAAAAAATTTCACCATCAACGAGTTCATCTTCAAGTTGTAACAGGTCAGGGGTAAATAGGTAATGGCTCTCTTTATTGTGATAATTTGTGGATGTTTGGGAATGCTTAACTTCAGTATTAGTGAACTATAGATTTTAGTTTTAAGTGATTGTATAATAAGTGATTTTAGATTTCAGTTTTAAGTAGAAGTTGTAATTGTGTTTGGTGAAAAATAAATTATAACATTTAGTAACAGTGTTTGGTAAAAAAGTGGTTTTTTAAAAGATAATGATTGGCCTATTAATTCAAAATTAACAACATCAATGTAAAGTACCGTACATACTGTCAAAGCTAGGAAGGGTTGTGTGAATCTACTCTATTTTTCTGTGTTTTGGCTGTCGGTTTCAATGCTAGCATTGGGAGGAATTGGTTTTTGGTGTTTTGTTTTAATTGATCACTCATCAATTGTATGGGTTGCTTGGGGTTGGTGCCAAGTATGATGATTGTCTCCTCTCCTCTATTGATGTTTTTGTATGTATCTTTGTGTATAAATTATCCTCATCAATAAAGTTTTTTTTTTCAAATAAAAAAAGTACCGTACAAACATTTATTTCGCATGATTTAACTACGGAAGAAAAAATTAAAACAAAAAATCAGTCAAATATCAAACATCCAGAAGAGCGTAATTGAACCCACCCTCGATATGTGCAAATACTCATACATTAATGGGTTCATACATTAATGGATTTATAACGACCGAACAAAAAGAGGGAAAAAATGTATGTGAAGCTAAAATAACCATCTATATTGGTAATTTCTATGCTACATAACTATTTATATTACCTGTAGTAAGTTGTGTCACTATATTATTTATTTGTATGCCCACTTTTGCAACATCAATCCTATCCAATATATTAAATTGGGGTATAAAGCACTGTGGGTGTAGATTTCTGATCACAACCAAAAGAGGAACTCAGCTGGAGAGCACTGACAGAATAGATTAAGCCCAACAACCTGTAACAAGAAGATGAGAATACCACGATGGTTTGCCACCCGGAGGCACTCCAACGATCAAGTCAGTAAACTATATCTCTCACAGATAGCAAATAGTACTTAAACTCACTAGAAAGAACTTACCTTCAACCCACGAGGGTGCCTTGCTTTTATAACTAGCAGTGACTTGATCCTTTTAGAAGCCTCACATCAATGGATTCAGGCTCAATGCTCATCCTAAACCCTCAACTAGATAGGGATAAACTCTCTTTGAGACTTATCCTTATCCAGAGTGAGATCCTCCCATATTCTAGGAATCTTATCCCTTATTTGCTTATCTCAAATTCCGGCATCTCTGCAGATAACCTCGGCCTAGCCAAGATCATCTCGACAAGCATGATCAGACCACGTGGCACCTCGGCTAACACTTCGACGCCACTTTAGCCACATGCTATCACTCGCAAAATACTTCCCTACAACTGCCTTCTAGGTACTATTACCTCAACAATCTGAGGTGATGGAACCTACATCGTTTGTCTACATAACATGTCAGCTAAATATTCATTCATCTCTCTGATCGAGATCATGACTCGTCGGCTTCAAGTAACCAGGACTCAGCTGCCCACTTTATTAAGGATCAAGCATCACGAACCAAGTTTTCTAAGTATTTTCTTCAAGGTCACCCCTCTAGATGACGTTATTGCCTTATTATTTCAAAAATTTCAAGAGTTCCAACTGCACATGAGTTATCACGTACAGTCGTTTCAACCGTTTCCCCCACGTGTCTCTCACCTACCAACTTGTACCTGGCACGTGCCATCAAGTCACGTCAATTTTGCCCACACTACCTAACAGGCACATCGCCCAAGGTACCTCATTACGTTTTGTTACATTTTCATGTTTTTGACAAAACCCCTTCTCTTCTCTCTCCGTCTTTTCACTTTTGCAATTACAACCTTTTTCTATTCTTAGATCTTCTTTCTCTATGTTTCACCATTTTCATCCTTTTGAAGCTCTGTAACCGTGCTTCGTTCCCCACCTTTGGTGAAGCATTCATTGTTCTACTCCGTTCATTGTCATTGTTTGACTCTGGCAGCATCTACTCTGGCATTTATTTCCTTGGCCCTAGTTAGTAAGTCTTCGATTTCTTCTTTCTCATTGTCGTTTATACTGTTCTTTTAAGCTATTTCTTCTTCAAATTTGTCACATGTCTACACTGTATCTATTGCCATTAAATCTGTATTTATAGTTGTACTTTTTTTTCTTCATTTTTCATGTTTTGGACATTATGAACCCACTTTTGTTCTTAAATTTGCTTATTGTGCTACCTTTTGCCCATGTAACGCACACCAATATACACTGGGATTGTATTTTGGTTGCCATTCATATTTCTTGTTTTGGAATGTTCACTATTGAATTGATCATGTTTGTGTTCTTGGATGTCTAGCACTGTTCTTGCCATATCTGTGTTTTTATCTACATTTCTGCTTCGGTTGATTCTTGAATCTTGCTTGCCTCTTATTCTTCTTGATTTTGAATCACGTTCCTTCTCTGTTTTTCTTGCTTGTTTTCAAATCTTTGCCTTTGATTCTTATTTCTGTAGTTCTAGGTTTGGGATTTGCTTTAGAACTCTCTTCTTTAGGAAAACTGAAACAAGAACCCTTCCTAGGCCACTCGAAACCCTCCTTAGTTTTTGCCCGAGGTCCTTGAATCTTTACCAAAAACCTGTTTATCAAACCCATCCTAGCAGAGATAATGGACATGTTTCAGTGGAGAGTAGAAACCCCTAGTAAACTTGAGTATTTTCGGCAAGAGTTCTCCATCCTAGCCGATGTTCACTTGAGGTTGGCTGGAGATGAGGACTCAATCAGGCCAGGTGTGACCTTTTACCCATTCCCAGTCATTTCCATAATGAGCGTGGAGTGAGATTCCCCCTTGACATCTTTTTCAGAGTAGTTCTTCACTACTACAAACTCAACCCCATGCAGCTCGCAGTAAATACCTTTAAGATCATCAATGGAGTTAGCACGCCAAGAAAATGCCAGAATAATCATGTCTGACCTTTAGTACTGCTCTACTATGTGTGGCCTTAAATCCAAGAGTGGCTACACTTACTATCTCAAGCCTAGATCCACTGACTACAAACCCATTGCCGACCTGCCTGACTCTAACAAAGGCGCTGGAGACGACTGCCTGATTGTCTTAGGCAATTGGGAGTTTAAGCCGAACGAAGATCTCACCTTTACCTCCTATGCCAAGGAGTTTTTAGAGAGGATGAGGGTAAGGACTTAGTCATCTCATGGTCACATTTCTATTAACACTTAGTAATTTACTTCTCTTAAATATACTAATGTTTCCTTATTGTTTTTGCAGCTCTTTCCTAGCCACTCAAAGGCTTTCGCCAGTCATACGCCTTCTCGGCCTGTCCATCAACAAACGCAATGTCCCCTTCCTCCACAACTATGTGCCAACCTACAAATCTCCTCTCCCCGACGTCCCATGGAGAAGCCAAACTCCACCATCTATATCAACTCCACCAGCCACCTCTTCGCCAAGGCCAAACCAGGCCTCCATATCTGATCCAGCAGACCAACCGTCCATTTCTGCCCCGTAACTGATTCCTCCATCCCAATGCCAGCACCGACGTCGAGCTCCTTTGAACGCTCTTGCTGGAAAAACCCAAAGTCATAAACACCAAGGTTTGGAGTCCTTGGGTTACAACCCAAACAATCCTTTTATTGCTCTACTTGCCATTCACTTCGGCACCCGAGTTATCGTTGCCACTATTTTAGTAGAGATGGGTCACAAACCTCCAGTTGTCAAGGATCTCTTGGCTGACATTGTCACCATATAGTCAATGCCTTCCCTTCAATCATTCTAGAAGCCAAAGAAGGAAAAGAAGGCCAAGGCCAAGGCCAAGCTGAATCGTCTAATACCCCTCTACCGAAAAAGCCGATGCCAGAGGGCGCTGAGAGTGGAAGCAATTTTCATCCTGACCAAAAATGGGCGCCCCGAGGTCCTTGTAGGGGACCGACCTCTAAAGGCTGGTGACAGTGCCATTGAAAGCATTGAGGTTGGGGTTGCTCTTTCGACGATAGTTTTACTTCTAGCCAACATGAACTAGATGGCTAATTTCAACTAGTATGAAAATTTTGCAATGATGATGCGACATTGCATTCTGGTAAATCCTTAAGATCTTTCACCTTTTTATTTTGCTTCTACTTCTTTCTCTTGTACTTAGCCAATTTATTGTAATTTTGTTTCTCTGTTTGCAGGCTATCCAATACACTCACTCCCAAACCGTCAAAGCCGAGGTGGTGAAGAATGACCTCGTCAAGAAGATGCAGGAAGCTGCAGCCCACCTTGCTTCACTCAATGAAGTTGAGACTCATTTCCGGAGCCGCTATTGCTGCTATTGAGTCTGCAAAGGCCGACACCAAGGCTGCTGAGATTAGGGCAGGCCCAACTTAAAGTGGCCATTGACTAGAAGGAGGCCGAGGTCAAAGCTACCAGCAAAAAGGCGTTTGAGGAGGGATAAGCTGCCATGCGCGACCAATATAAAGAGCAAGTCAATCTAGCCTGTAACAAAGGCTACTACTTGGGCTAGGTGGCTGCTCTTAACAAGTTAGCAGTGCCCCTTGACTCGCCACTCTGAGCCATCAACCAATTGCAAGCTCCCTTCCCCCATTCTCCTGATATTTCTAAGGCCAAGGTCGAAGACGAAGACCGGTCAAAGCCGAAGTTGAGGCCACAACTAAGACCGAGTTCAATGCCATGGCCAAGTCCCCAACGCTTAATGATAAAGTCCTAGACTTAATTGGAGAGGAGGAGGAGGAGGAGGAGGAAGAGGTTGCTAAAGACTGTTCTATTCAAGAGGTTGAAATCATATGTATTGAGAAGAGCCTAGACCAAACCCTTCTTGAGATAGATAACGAGATAGCGGTGGAGAAGAGTACAATCTTGGAGCCCGAAGCAGATCAGTTCGACATCAATGCCAAAGATTCTAGCACGTAGAAATTCTCTTTACTTTTTACTTTAAACTTTTCCTCTTTTCAGTAATTGTAACCTTTTTTGTTTTTGTTGGCCCAAAATGTCGTCTTTGTAATTGAACAAGATATCTTCTATGTTAAGCCGATGTGCCCTTTTGAACAACTTTCTTCTATGAATGCAAATTCTTGTTTTTTTTTTTCTTTTCAGTAATTGTAACTTTTTTTGTTTTTGTTAGGCTGAAGTGCCGTCTTTGTAATTGAACAAGATATCTTCTATGTTAAGCCAATGTGCCCTTTTGAACAACCTTCTTCTATGAATGCGAATTCCTTTTTTTTCTAAGTGTTGTATGCTTCCTTCATGTATGCTTACTTATTTGCTTATATGCCTTGTAGGTTCCCATACTTAGATCTTTTTTTGATCTTTCCAAGTCTGAGAACTTGGATCCTCACCTCAGATCCACATACCTCGGAGAAAGTTATCTTGGATAACCACTTTTGTTGTTTAACTCAGCCAAACAGCACTTCTAAAATATTCCCAAAAATTTCACGAGTGTTATGCTTTTATTCCATTTCCACTACCTGCCTCAAATGTGATCCTAAGTTTCTCTTAAGTTCACATTAAGGACGCATCACATGGTTATCACCGATGTTTGGCTTGCCTAAATGAAGCACTTAAGGGCGAACCCTAGTGCATCGAGAGAACCATTCTCTTCGACTTTGCCTTTAACGCTACCATATGGCAAGTCTAAGTTATTCGTCATGTTTCATGCTGAAACGTCACAAACTTAGTTCAACTCTACCAAATGGTACGTCTAAGTTATTCATCATGTTTCATGCCGAAGCATCGCAAACTTAGTTCAACTCTACCAAATGGTAAGTCTAAGTTATTCGTCATATTTCATGCTAAAGCATTGCAAACTTAGTTCAACTTTACTAAATGGTAAGTCTAAGTTATTCGACATGTTTCATACCGAAACATCGCCAACTTAGTTCAGCTCTACCATATGGCAAGTCTTAGTTCAACTATACCATATGACAAGTTATTCTTCATGTTCACCATGGGAACATCATTATAAGACTGTTCAGTCTTATCAAACAAGTTTCAACAATAATTCATAAAAACAAAATCGAACTAGCATTTTATTAATACTTTGACTAATAAAATCCTTACATATATCTCAAAAAACAGAAACTAGTGGTAGAAAAACTTCAAATTGCTTGTGTTCCAGGGTCTTGGCAATTCTTTGCCATCAGTGCCTTCTAGTCGGTAAGTACCATTGCCGGCGACCAAGATGATTCGATATGGCCTTTCCCAGTTTGAGCCAAGCTTGCCCTCACTGGGATCTTTCTTATTGCCGACAACTTTTCTAAGGATGAGGTCCCTAACTTTAAACTCCTTGGGATTGACCTTTTTGTTGTATGCCCTAGCAAGTTGCTGCTGGTGTGCCCCCAACCTAACTACTGCCATCTCCTTTCTTTCTTCCATCAGATCAAGATCTTGGGTGAGGAATGCCTCGTTCACTCCAGTCTCCACTCCCTAGGTTTTGATTCCAGGATCCTGATCTCTAGTGGAATGACTGCTTCAATACCACATGCCATACCAAAAGGTGATTCTCTAGTTGATCTTCTCGTCGTAGTCCGGTATGCCCATAAGACATTGGGTAAATCTTCTACCCATTTGCCCTTGGCAGCTTCCAGCCTCTTCTTGATTCCGTCCAGGATAGTCTTGTTGGACGGTCATTACCTGAGTGCAGGCCGGTCATTACCTAGAGTAATAGTGTTACGACCCAAACCTGCCCCTAAAAGTTTAGGTAATGACCGGCCTGCACTCAGGTAATGACCGTCCAACAAGACTATCCTGGACGGAATCAAGAAGAGGCTGGAAGCTGCCAAGGGCAAATGGGTAGTCCAGGATAGTCTTGTTGGATGCCTCGGCCTGACCATTACTCTAGGGAAAGCTAGGAGTAGAGTAATAGTGTTACGACCCAAACCTACCCCTAAAAGTTTAGGTAATGACCGGCCTGCACTCAGGCCTCAAAGACAAAATTTCAAAATATTCAAATCATATCAAGGCCTTAAGCGGAAGCAGATACCAAAAATAATAAATATCCATTGAGCTGTACATACATGATGACCTGAAATAATTAAACTATTTAACTACACACTCCATATTTACATATATAGAATAACAGAGCTTATACAGATCTCACACACTATATAAAAGACTTCAAACAAAACTAGGCTTGGTGAAATAACACTATGCCTCTACACGGAGGCACTTCCGGGGTGGCTTGACAGAGAGGCACATTTCGGTACAAACTCTAATGTTGATCCTTCGATGGCTCACCTATATATATATATATAAAGTAAAAGGGTGAGCTAACGCCCAGTGAGTAATAAAAAAGTAAAGAGGTTAATGAAAAAAGTCCTTAACATGAGGAAAACATATTTCACAAGTCTGAAATGCATCTTAAATCATTTTAAAACAAACATTTATTCTATCAAAATCCATACTTCTTTTTTTCAAATGGAATACATATCTGAAACCATTACAAAATATTTTATGTGGTACATGGTACGCCCACTTATACAAATGGTCAGAATCACATTTCAAAATAGGACAAAATGGCCACGGGTCCACATATAACCAAATGTCCTTGGGCCCAATCATATATCAAAACAGCCTCAGGCCCAATCATGTATCAAAATGACCTTAGGTCCAAATGTATCATATCGTATCACTGTATCTTATCATGGAGTAGATGGAACATCGACATGTCTCCACCTCTCCTTGGGCCCAATTCATGTATGTATGGACCCAAGAGATGACTCTTACGGACTCTAGAGGTGACTCCCACTGTAGCACTTAGTTCCGTACAACACTTTGTTTCATACCAGAAATCAATAGGCCTTAAAGACCGAACAATTTATATCATGTCATAGCATAAACGGAACGGATAAATGGAACGGCCTTGGCCCCACCATATCATATTACAAACAATTCACATTTCTTGCTCATAACTCATTTCACATTTCTTGGAAATTTGTGCATTTTGACAAAATACAATATTTAGAGGATCATGTCATACATAAATCAAAATAGATAAAGAAAAACATATCTTTACTATACTATTACTCACAGTGATGGGCTTCTGGTAGTAGTTAGGCGATGTCCTCGTCTTGACCTACAAACACAATTACATAACACAACATATTGAAACATAGAATTACTCTCTTGATCAAATTTACTCCTCTTAATCTTTTCTTAATCAAATAAACCGGTCCCTTACTTTTCCCCTTAACCAATTATTTATTTTGATTCTAAACTCATTAGTCCTCAAGGGATTATAATTCATATCAAGGAAAATAGGATGAAACAGAAGGAAACTGGTTTAGGAGAAGAAATAACATGAAACGGGTAGATAGAAAGTGAGCAACCTTCACTAATTTAAACATATCTATTTATTTACTTAGAATTTAGGTGTGAGACTACCACCATTAGAAACTAGACTTCCGAGGCTTCAATTTAGGATCAAGAATCACTTAAAATGTAGTCCGAATGAAGGAGATATGCCTATTTAAAGTTGGCTGAAACAGGACAATCCGCACTTGAGGGAATCCAAGCCGCACGTGCGGTTCTGGGCTTCCAGCAGCAAGTCTGAAATTTCAGTATGTTCTAAAATGGTTTCTTTGCATGTTATTGAGCTTAGGCTTAGTAAAACTCAATATAAACCTTATAAATTCATTGATAAACATGGGAATAAGGTTGCTTTCCAAATCAAAGGCATCAAAACTTGGTTTAACTCAAGAATAAAAAATCTTTAACAAGAAATCGATAAACTCTATTTTTGTTACAAAACCTAACTTTTCTTCCAAATCTTCATTCCATATGTAATTTTATGAGTTCAAACCATACAAAACCTCAAGATTAAGGCTCAACTTCTCACAATCAACTTCACAATAAACAAATATAAGAGAATTAACTCTCAAATCTAACAAATGCAAGGAATCCATGTTTAGTTTCTCTATTTTCCTTCTAAGTTCTTCATTTTTAACCCAATTTGATTCTAATTTCTTTCTATTCTTAGATGTTAGGAGTGTTAATTACAAGAATTAGGGATGAAATCTTACTGTGGTTTGCTTTCTAGCTTGGATTAGATGAAGTTCTTGGAGTATTTTCCTTTTCCCCTATATTCCTCTTATTTTCTTCTTCCCTTTCTTCCTCTCTTTCGATTCTTTATCTTGATGAATCTCTCTCTCTCTCTCAGATTTTTTTGTTTGTTTGTTGAGGCTAGCAAAGCCTATATACATATATCTATATATAATATTTAATAAAATCAATTTAATTCATTCTGAATCAGATTTTTACAAAACTTCATACTAGGCTTTAAAAATCATGCTAATCACAAATATGTGGTCAGTTTCGGTTTATCGCGCCTCTAAGGCTTTTAATTTTCAGTCCAAAGGTCACAATTTCAACAGATTTTCTTATGATCAACAGATTCAACTTCAAAGCCTTATAACATCCTTAGACATGCAATTCCACAACAACCACATAGTTACATTAATCATGACTAATCATAAGTCCCACATAATTTAATTAACCTAATTTGACTTTCATTAGAGCCTAATTAATTATATTTAAATTATCAGTCTGAATCAGAATTCTTCATCAAACTCCCAAAAGGCTCCAAATATCAAATTAAGCTTATTTCCATCAAATTGTGATTTCTCACATCAGTAAGGCCCTCAATTTTAGGTCAACCTCAAGGTCTCCATCAATAAATTACATACTCAAATTGAATACCTCATAAATAAATTGAATTCGCAACAATCTTAATTCCCACTCCTCATAACGTAATTTAACTTCAATTCGGACCTAATTAATCAAATCCCAATTTTACAAATCTGAATTGAATATCTAATTAAACCTTTCTTGAGGAAATCAGGTTTTCAATTTCTTATTCCAAAAAAATCTTCCATAAAATCGTATACAAATCAGTCTCCATAATTTTCATAATTTTCAAATTAAATTAGAATAATAGGCAATAAAATTAAAATCTTCGTCATTAATTAAATATAAAGTATTACGTGATGGGGTTGTTACAAATAGTTCTTGATTTTATACTTTGCATAAAAGCTCTTAATTAGCTTATTGTCAAATTGGGTGCCATTATCTGCCACAATGGCTCTTGGGATTCCAAACCTGGTAATTATGTTCTTCCAAATGAAATTTTTCACATCAATATCTCGAATCTTTGCAAGGTGTAGACATCCCCGAACGTCCTGGGAGAAAATCCCGTTTTGTTCATTTGGGCTCACTACAGTTTGGACTCAATGTCACGGTCCTGTATCTAATCTCGCAGAGTGCAATGCAAGACCGATGAATCATCAAAGAGTCCAAATCCGGTAGATCGTTTTGAAAAATAGATTTTTAGAAAGAAGTGCCAAACATGGACTGCTTTGCCAGATACAGAGTCGCCACCTAAATATTTTATTTTGGGGGAATTTAGGAAACCCTGACTCGTGCCTAAGGCCACGTGTCCGTCATCACCAAAGTTGCCTCGGCTCGACAACTTGGGTATGATTGGAGAAGGTCAGCTATGAGCACCCCCTCTCGCCAGATCCAATGATTGGCCTCTACTAATCATGATATCTTGTTTTGAAAACATTACGTGTTCCTATTCCGGTTATTAGCCTAGATTTACTCTGCTATGCGCATAGCATACAAGTATGGACTGGATTGCTTGAGTTGGAACAAAGCATCGCATATCTGTTTATTTTTGAAAATGGATTGAAGTTTGCTACTCGCAAGTAGGCTAAAACACGGATTTTGACGAATTATTCCAACTCAAGCAACCCAACCTTCACCCACAGGCATTCAGGCAGTTATATCACATAAGCACATAGCCTCATGATAAGCATGCTATCATGGCAGTCACTCACACACATGCAAGGATACTAAAGCGTAAACACTTACTGAGTACTCTGAGCCAAATAAAGAAGCTAATTAGAAATCATGCATGAATCCTACCTATGCTGAAATGCCTAATGCAACACATGCAAAAGTGCAACTAAGATAGACTCGGTTATTCTAAAATGGCATATGAGACGCAACAACTGATACACGTATTCAACTCGAAATTGAAATACAATGCAGTTAGTATGATGCGCCGAGCCCGGTGCATGCAAAACAGATGAATGGATGCAAACATACAAGCATAAGGATGCTAATTTAAACGTGCCCTAAAACTAACCATCATAAGTTGGTAAATAAAAGAGAGAAAGACGTGGGGTTGGAAGACATACATCACACACATGAACACATATTACAACATTGCCCTCTCTCGGAGGGTTCGAATAAATAATACACAACCGAATGAATAACGAATTACAGCTAATTATTACACAATCCTAATTAATTAACAAATTAACTAAAATAAATAAGCTAGCATGCAAAACATATGGAATGGACTGCCTCAGCTCGGTCTTGAATGATAAGGAATGCATGCATGCTCAAGTCGCCTTGCCGGAAAATCTATTGCGATGCCCCGATTTGCCTCTGTTTGCAACTGGTCCCAGAACATTGTACAAAACTCCAGAAGGCTGAAACTCCACCATGCTGTAGGGATACTACCGACCAGTTTTTACTGCTGGTTCCCGGTTTGCTACAACAGAGAGCAAGAAAGGGGTATGGCAAAGTATTTTCAACATATGTGTGCACGACCACTCTTGTCACGACCCCATTCCGCCCCTAGTAGAATGATGCCGTGATGGTCAATAATTCAAGATTACCGAAGGCCAACTTTCAAAGTTCACACACAATCAGAGTATAATATATGGGGCTTACATGTGCGAAAGTAATATATATAGGTCTAAGTAGTCCATAAGAGCGGTGCATAGATCAAATGAAATGACATACATCTTTACATAGCTTTACAACTTGAATACAAATAGAATAAAATACATACTACATCTCGATAAAAGGCTTCTCAAGCCGACATGTTCAAAATACATAAGTCCTCAAGATTGTCGACATAACATGCATCCAAAACATCTTGCACAACAACACATCTCGGCGTCACCGCCTTCCTACTTGTTACCTACATATATATAGGGGAGGGTGAGCTTGAATACTCAGTGAATGGTACAAGTAACAAAGGGGTTTAATGAATGATTCCCGAGGTCCTTGTCAAAATAATACATATAACCATAACTTGTACAAAACAAAGCATGGGATGAATCAAGTTCATCAATCAAATCTTTCAAAGCTTCTTGGATGTTAAAACATCAACATGTACATGGGGTGATGACATTCCGAACAAAACAAATCCACCTATTCATAGACCGTCGGTGGGGGCTATCCGTTCGTAGACCGTCGATAGCAGATTAGACAAATCCACCCGTTCATAGACTGTCGGTGGGGGGCTATCCGTTCATAGACCGTCGATAGCAGATCTCCTGAACATAATGCTACATGGGCTTAGAGTCCCCTAGCATGGAAGGACTTTCTAAGAATGTCATCCAAAACAAAGCTAATTACTTGATACACGAACTTATACTTGATACACAAAATAGGGGTAATCATTCATGCTTAACAAATACTTTCAAAACAAAGCAAAGCAAAGCCTTTATCAAAATGTATAACATAGCTTTATTAAAAATACCACTCACATAGTTCTTGGGACATCAGGATCAAGGCAAAGGTTCAAGTCTTACAAACACATGGCAAAGTCTATTGAATGTACTCTTAAAAACAAGCTTTACATGAATGCAAATGATCTAGGGAAAACATGCTGGATTCTTCTAGGGAAAACATGCTGGGTACCAACCAGGTCCTGGAATGGATGCACAGAGATGATTTAGGCTAAAATGACCTAGCTGGGTGAACTCAGGAGATCTTGGCTGAGGTCCCACACCTCTTGGCCGAGGTGTGGTTACCTAGGCTTCAGTGTGCAGCTGCCTGCCAAGGTGTTACAAGGTGCCGGCAAGGGTGTACCATGGTTGACGTAGGTGTGTAGTGGTTAGCCTAGGTGTGCAGAGGTTGGCCTAGGTGTGCATGCAAGATAAACTAACGTGCAAGTGATCATGCAAGGCAAGCCAAGGTGAGATACGATACTTGGCCTAGGTGTGTGATCTTGGCAAGAGTGGTCTCGGTGATCACACCTAAGGAAATGAAGCCTGGAAATCTGGGTTTCCTCCTTGAAGAACATGAACATGAAGAACATGAAGAACATGAATGCTAAAATCATAACTTGTTATTACAAGATCTGGGATTTCATGCTATGAGTTCGAAAACATGGACCTCGGTACCCATACTTGAAGATCATTTGAAAACAAACATGAAAACATGCATCTTGATATAAACTTTCGGATCAAGACATGGTTTTCTTCAACAAGACATGAATATCGCTTTCTCTTTCTAAAACTAAACTTCAAAGCAATGCATGGTTCATGAAACATGGTAGATCATGCAATGCGATTAGATCAACGTAAAGAATAACAAGAGTAGATCACGAACCTAACCTTAAAACACAGATCTAACGGTTCGATCTCTAGGGATCAAGCTTGGAAATCTACTCCTCTCTCAAGAACTTCTCTTCCTCTTCCTAGAGCTTCTCTCTCTACCTAGAACAAAGATATAGAAATGATAGGTTTTCTCTCTCTATCGGCTGATTTAACTCTCTATTGGGACACGTGGCACTACCGGATTGGTTCTCCTCAAAAAGGTGATTGAAAGACAAGACAAGTGTATGACAAAGTGTGTACAACAAGCTAGATGACATGGGCACTTCGGCAGGTAATGATCTCGGCTAAGGACATAGGCTTCAGCAAGTAAGGTCTCAATGATCTCGGCTAGGAAGGATAACACTTGGCCAAGCTGTGCCACACCTCGGCCTAGATGTGCCACACCTCGGTCTAGGTCATTCCAGTCCCGGAACAAGATCACTAGGTGCAAGGATCAAGGATCTAGGGCGCCTAGATGATAACATCTTGGCCTAGATGATGCACATCTCGACCTAGGTGATGCACACCTCGGCCTAGATGATGACATCTCGGCCAATATGCCTAGGTGATGGTGGAGGTCAACCAAAGTGGTTCCAAGATGGTCCTAGGGGTAAGAGGTTCAAAGGTGTGACCTAGGCTTGACATGACCTAGGCTTGGCATGACCTAGGCTTGACATGACCTAGGCTTGGCATGACCTAGGCTTAACATGACCTAGGCTTGGCATGACCTAGGCTTAACATTGGCATGACCTAGGCATGGCATGACCTAGGCTTAACATGACTAGGCTTAACATGACCTAGGCTTGGCATGACCTAGGCTTGACATGACCTAGGCTTGGCATGACCTAGGCTTAACATAGCAGGGGAGGAACAAAACATGCAAGCAACACTTAAGCAAAACAAGACAAGATTCGTGAATGCAAACTTAACAAGAAAAAGTTATGTAAATGCACATGAACATGACTAAGACATGAATATGGGTTGTTACAACTCTCCCCGTCATTGCATGAGCTCTAAGGAGTGTAGTCCTCGATCCTCGTGCCACCAATCACGCATTTCGATGCATGATGGCCGAGGATTCGAATTGCATGACTCGATGTAAAATGAATGCACAAATGAACACAATAAGGCCTAAACTCCATCATGGGTAATCCGGAGTGTCGGCGACCGAGAATCGAGGCATGTTTCGTTACTTGGAGTACGAAACGTTCCTCGTTTCTCGTGTTTGGACTAAACCCTATTCCAAACACAATGCAATATACATGGAATGGCATGGCATGCAAACACAATGCAACAACTAGCATGCAATCCTAAACGAAATGCAAATAAGACATGCAAACATGCAAGGAAAGACATGCAAAGGTGCAACTAGCATACACAATGCTATGAACTACAAATGGCATACTCAATGCACATGACGTTATATGGCATACACAACGCACATATGACAATGGACATACACAAAGGCATAATCAAGGCATACACAATGCGACGATCAAGCATGTGACAACATGGACATGGCATATGTAATGCAAGATGGACTTAAACTAAAATGAATGGGCCTCAGCCACACCCAAATCAGTGGCCAAACATGATGAAATTAAAGGCAGGAACAGTCATGCAAACATGCCCGATGCAAGGGACGGAACCTAAGGCATCAAATGCCACTCTACCAAAGCATGGCAAGGGGTGAAATATGGCATACAATCATACATTTTCCAGCTTTGAAATGACATGCAAGATGGCCTCGAATCATGCAAACACTTCATACAATGCAAGCTAGATGGTCCGAATACCAAAACTAGTGAAGCGCATTACACTAGAGGTACACAAAACAATGCTCAAATGACCTAACCAACCCCAAATAGTCCCTATGGAGGTCCTAAACAGTGGGAAAATGGTCTAAAATGATGGTTCAAAATGCAAAGAAATGGGGCTCATGCAATGGTCCAAAAACGAGGCATACAAGCACGACTCTGAAACGCATTTAAAGAGTGGAAAATATGGGGATATGGCATACATGTAAGCTCTGAAATATGATGCCCAATGCCCCCAAAACATGGAAACACCTCAACATAAGCATGCAATAGGCTCCAAAACTCAAAGCTAGGCAAGGGTATCGAACTACAATCATGCATAGCAAGCATCATTCGACTATGAGGCATAAAAACAGAGCTAAGGTAGTCCAAAACATGCACAAAATTAGTTTAAGGCATGGCCAAAAAGTGCTAGGTTCAAAGGCCAAAATAGCATGCAAGACAAGCTAGTGAAGAGGGTTTACACTACAAGTATATGAAGGATTCAAGTGGCCACCAAACCAGCAAAAGTTAGAGGTATGACATGCCAAATAAAGCCCAAAAACCCACTGAAACATGGTCTATGGATGCAAAAATGATAGGCTCCTTTGATAAGCTATAAAGAGGGTTGTTCTACACATGCAAGATGGACACCCAAAATGGCAAAATGGGCTCTGGACAAAGCCTATGTAGGTCCTAAAACCCACCAAAAATGGCCTGAAACATGGCTTGGAAGCATGTAAATAAGGGCTCTTTTGTTAGGCCAAATATGCTAGAAATCAAAACAACGAGAGAGAGGGTCACCCCTCTCTGATTTTGGCTCTCAAAAACACATAATAACCACTGGAAATCTGCTGGATTTCAGTGGTCAAAAGGGCAAACAAAGCTCAAAACAAAAGCCTAAATGCATGGCTCAAAACAAGGTGAAATGAAGCATGCAAGGGGGTAGATGACCCCCAACAGGAAAATGATCTTAAGAAAACATGTTAAGAGCCTCAAAATAAGACTTTTTGTAGTTTACACTGAAGCTCAAAAATGCTTGCAAGTATGGCTAAGAGATTGAGCAAAATAAAGCCAAAAAGAGGAAAATGGTGTGTTACCCTTGTAGCCAAGAACTCCAGCAGCTTTTGGACCAAAAAAAGCAACTCCTTAGCCTCTAAAAACAAGTTCCAAGAACCTTATGTTGGTGTTGGAGGGGTTAGGCTAGGAGATGGTGTGTAAAGGGGCAAGAATTAGACCCTTTTGAACCTTAAAATGAAGAGATGTAGGGAGAGATATGTTGTATGCCTTCAAACAAAATCTGAACCCTCTACAAGGAAGGGGAGGCCTCCCTTTATAGACAAACAAGTCTAAAGCTTCTCAAAGAAGCTTCAAACCAAGGGTAAACATCCTTCATACATGTGGATAGAGGATCCAGTCTGTGCCCTCCAGCTGGCACAACTGGAATCAACTCACAGAGACAAAACTGAGGGAGGCAGGCCGACCAGTTCAGGGGGTCGGCCGACCACTTGCCCTGGTCGGCCGACCAGGTCAAAAGGGTCAGGTGGTCGGCCAACTACTTTTTATGGTCAGCCCTAAAGAAAGGTGGTTGGAGGGTGGTCTCCAAGGTCAAAAAGTGGTCGGCTAGTGTCCAAAATGAAGCCCCAGAAGTTAGCTTTCCAATGGCACCAACCTTGCATCAAAATTCCAACTGTGCAAAAAGTTATGCATGTTTTGGTGAAGCCGCGCAGATTCGGTCCAACCGGATTGATGCCCTATTTCAACCAACCATATCTTCCCCGTCCGAACTTGGCTTTAGGAGATTCTTGAGTGCAAAATGAAGCCCTAGAAGTAAGATTTCCAACAGTGGTGGCCTCATAGCTAAAATCCAAGTGTATAGACAGACATGCGTGATTTAGCGAGGACTGCTCAACTCTCTCTCTTAGCGATTCAAACCCACCTTCTTCTTCAACTTGGTTTCTTCCCTCTTCTCCAATTTTCCGTAACTCCAAACCCCTAAACAAGGTGTTTTGAAAGATTTTTCAAAGATTTCAACTCTCTTTCATTCATTTCCACTCCGTCCTTGCTCGGTTTACTGAAAAGCGCAACATTTAATGAAATGCGAGCGTCGGAACATCGTAGGAACTTTATTTTCAAAACATTTTGAAAGAGAGGGTTTCAAGGTCTAAAATCTTTTGATCAAGATTGTTTTGGTCCAAAAGGGGTATGAAGTTGAGATTTGACTATCTCCTTGCCGAAGAAACTGAACCTTTGCCCTACACACCTTCATTACCGAGTAAACCATCAGTAGCGCCCAAGTCTTAAGGGTGGTAAAAAATGGGGTGTCTACACAAGGGGTTTAGTCTCCACCCACTTCGTAAAGTAGTTTGTTGCTACCAGCAGGAACTTCTTCTATCTAATTGCTTGGGGGCAACTGCCCAACAAGAACCATGCCCCATTAAACAAATGGCCAGGGACTAGATACTGGATTTAGATCTACAGCTGGCTGGTGTATCAAAGGTGCAAACCTTTGACACTTCTCACATTTCCTTATATAAGCTTTGGCATGCTTCTGCATATAGGGCCACCAATATCCCTGTGATATGGCCCTGTGGGCAAGTGATCTGCCCCCAGCATGGCTTCTGCATACATCTTCATGGATCTCATATAGAAAGTCCTTAACTTGGGATGGATATTGTAGACACCTCATTTTTTACCGCCTTTAAAACTTGGGCGCTTTATTCCAAACACCCGATGTTGAAAGTTACACTGTGCAATCTTTTGAATTCTCAACAAAGAAATTTGGATTCAAGCTCTAATCCCAAGCCTTACACCTCATTTTGGCCAAACTATTTTAGACCTTGAAACCCTCTTTTCAAATTTTTTTTTGAAATGTTTCTACAATGTTCTGATACTTGCATTTCGATTAAAATATTACACTTTTCGATAAACCGAGTAAGGACAAAGTGGAAATAAATGGAAGGGAGATGAGCTCTTTGAAAAATATTTAAAACCATCTTATTTATAGGTTTTGAGTTGAAGGAAATAGGTGGGGAGGGAAGAAAACTAGTTTAGGAAAAGGTTAGGCATCAAACTGTTATGACAGAAATGAGCAGCCTTCACTCAATTAGGCATATCTCTTTGTACACTTAGAATATAGATGCGAGGCCACAACCATTGAAAATTAGACTTTCAAGGCTTCAATTTAGACTCAATAATAACCTAAAACGAAATCCATATAAGGGAGATATGGCCGTTTGAAGTCGGGCTTGAAAATAGTTTTTTGGACCCGACCGGGTTTGTTTAGATCCAGTTGTTGCTTGTTTAGACCTGGCTGGGTCTCAATGAAAAATATCCCATAATTTCCTTTTAGACCCGACTTTTTATTTTTGGGCCCGACCGGGGTCTCATTAGCGCCAAACAGGGTAGCTGGTGAGAATTCGCCAGCTGTTGTTTTTTGAAGATATTTTTGACCATTTTATCTCAAATGCTATAAATAGACCCCCTGCATTCAGAATTAAAGGTTAGAATATTTTCCTAAAGGCTTTAAAGGTTTTTGAGAACTTAGAACATCCATCTTCTTTCCAAAAGCTTCCTTGACTTCATATCACCTTTTAGCTATACATACACCATTGGAGCTTGTTCTTGAAGCCTTTTGTTGAACTTTCAGACCATATTTCATAAACTTGAGGGTGTTTGGAATCAAGTTTGATCAACAACCGAAGCTTGCTCTCTTCAAAAGGTATAAGCTTGTCACATTTTCCTTACTTTCATGTCCATTTTTTTCTATCTCTTTCTTGTGTTTATATACTATTTTGGATCCATTCCAAGTGCTGAAACTTGGGGTTGAAGAGCTACTAAAGGGTAGAAAGGTTTAACACCCTTTCTTACACTTTATCCCATAGCTCATGCGCCTTGTCTTCCTACTCTTTTCTTTGGATATTAATTTTCAGAGTTTAAAAGGGCTGGAAAACATGGTTTAGAAGTCCCAAGAGTGGAGGGATTAGCCAACCCTCCTTGGTCTTGCTTACTAGTTTTGTGTCTCTTTGTTTATGGCTATCTTTTGTACTCTTTTAAACACCATTTTAGCTATTGTTTTTTTTGCATGTTAAGGGCTGCTTTAATTCATTTAAATAGTTTATGCTTTGAATACTTTGCTTGTTGTGTTGTAAGTCCTCATGGCTTTGGTTTTTTAGGCCTTAGACATCGACCCATTTGAGTTGATAGCCTTCTTTACCTTTCTTTTCATGTAAGAGTCTCATTTTTGTAATAATCAACTTCGTATAATCATTTCTAAAACCTCCCTCCTTTCTTGGTTTTTTCTTTTCTTTGAGAGTTGTTTTAATCGAGGGTTGTTTAAACATGAGAAAGACACCTACAATGCTAAATGGTTTGATCTCTTCGGAGATTCATTATCAGGGCATTACGTCTCTCTCATGTCAAAAATAACTTCTCGTTTGACGCTTCTCTCCTTTTAGTGGACGTAACTCTTATTATTGGAAAAATTGATTAAGTAATGGAAAGGTAAATAAAAAAGGATTAATAAAATTGGCTAAAAATCAATGAGACCTACCTAAAGAAAGATTAATAAAATTGGTTGGATTCGACCAGACGTTATGCTGAGTCCAATGTGCCAAAAGTCATCACATATCAATTCATGATGTTTTAATGAATTTTGAGACGTGTTTACCTCGCTCTTTGAGCCAACTCCATGATAGGAGGAAGGGGTGGTCGTCTTTCATTGCGTTTGTTAAGTTTTTGTCCAAATGTGTTCGAAAATCATTAAGCTATCAACTTGCGCCTATTGATGATTTTGAACCAAACTTGTTCTTCTCTTGAGTTTCTCCATGATAGAGAAGAGCAGAATGGACAAACATGGTTGAAAGGTGCTCTGTTCGCACTATCTTCACCTCAAAGCACAAAAACATTTCTTCTGCATGAAATTAGGGCATGACCAGCCTTGTTTGGACAAGTCGGGCTTCATTAGGGGCCGTTCGGTCTATAATGTTTGGTAAACAGAGCGTTTTTGTAGAAACAGATCGCAGTGGCTGAAGGTGAAATAGGGCACATTCTTAGGGGGGCAGACAAAGCTGCTTCTAAAAACTATCACGTGCATGCGATCCTTGTGCATCTATGTTTATATCAATGTTGTAAATTAATGTTCCCATTATTGTTGTAATTAATTATTGTTGTTGTAGTTAATGTTGTTGTAATTATTATTATTGTTATAATTATTATTATCGTATTTATATTGTTGTAAGTTCTAATTATAATTGTCATAATGTCTTTGTTATAATAAGTTCAATAGATAGTTATTCATTTCTTACTTATTCATTCGGGTTTGTAATAGTTAGTTTTAATTTGGACATTCATTTAGACTCTCTTGCATGAGGGCAAAATTGTACTAATTGTGTATGTCTTCCAACCCCCATTTATTTTTCCCTTTTATTTCTCCACTTATGATAGTAGCATAGAGCATCATATTCACTCAGCATTTTCCATGATTTGCATCCATTTGTCTTGCATGTATAAAAGCTCGGTTCATCATCATAACAAGCATTGTTATTGATTATTTCTTTGAAAACGTGCTTAGACCGCATGTGTTGAATTGATTCACATGCCATGACAGTAACTGAGCCTAGTAATTGCAAAATTGTATGTGTTGCATTAGTCATATTGCATTAGTTAAGATCATGTATTTTCTCTAACTCTTTTATCTTTTTGGCTCGCCTCGGAGTACTAGGTGAGCATTTAATTGCTTTAGCATATCGCATGCATGTGATTGTTGCCATGTCATATCAAGCACATTTTTCATGAAGCTAAGTGCTTAAGTAATATACTTGTTTGAATGTCGGTGGATGAATTCCTTTTACTTAAATTGGAATAAATCGATTAATGTACATACATACTCACTTTTTCAAGTGACGCGTATTCAAAACACTTTTTCAAAACAAACATAACATCAATGTGTTCCAAATTTTGTAAAGTGGTCTATACTTGTGTGCATCACCTAGTAAAAGTTAGCCTAATAATCGGAATAAGAGCATATAATGTAAATAAGAATCACATCATGATTAGTAGAAGCCGATCTTTGATTTGGCAAGTAGGGTGCTCAATTTATGACCTTCCCCTCTCGTACCTAAGTTCCCGAACTGAGACACTTTGGTATTGATGGACACGTGGCCTTTGGCACGAGTCTTGGGTTTTCTAAATTTTTCAAAAATATTTAGGTGGCGACTCTGAAATCTTTTGCGTTTTTTATTCAAAAATTGATTTTTCAAAAGATTTGTTGGATTTAGACTCATTTGTGTTTATCTATTTCACATTGCACTTGTGAAATTAGATTCAGAACCACGGAAGTCCAAACTGTAAGGCTAGTCATATCCGAAAGGAGCACGGAAAGCAAGCTATAGATGCACACATCTCAGAAGGGGCCTAGTGAAGGACCTTTTGTAGAGATGGCCTTCTGTTGATAGGTAAAACCTAGCCGACTTCAATATGATTTTGTGTGCTTCTTTTCTATCTACTGACAGCCTACCATCTCTAAGGAACACAATTATAGTGTCCATCCAGCTTGGACCCATCTCTACGCACATGGCTTCGTATTCCGTTATGACGGCCTCTATACTTGGGCCTAACAATAATCAACCATTATTGTTCTTACCTTACCTAAATTCATCGCGCTGGTCAGGTTAGCCAAGGCGTCAACATGACCGTTATTATCTTGGCTAACCTCCTATAGCTGATAATTTTAGAACAGTGTTAGCAGCTTGACAACCTCCTTGACATAGGCTATCATCCTCTCATCTCAGGCTACATACTCGCCTATTCTTTGATTTACAAAGAGTCAGGAGTCGCAGAAGACTATCACCTTGTTGGCGTCCATTGTTGCTGCTAGCCTTAGTCCAGGAATTAGTGCCTCGTAATCCGCTTCATATTTGAGGCCTTGAACCCCAAACAAATAGATTGCTTTATCATACCAAAACTACTCCTGTCCCCGCTCTCTGCTGGTTTGAGCTGCCGTCGATATAAATATCACAGGGTTTTGATTTCTCTTTCTTCTTCTGCTCTGCTGGTGTGGGGTTTTTTGGCCCCAGTTGGGTTTTTTCTTGTTCTCCAGGACATCCCAAGCCGCAACTCACCGAAGCTTGCCTTGGGATCACGCTAGGGGTGAACTTGGCCACAAAGTCAGCCGGAACCTTGCCTTTAATTGCTGTTCTTGGCCTGAATTCCAAGTCGTATTGGCCCAGCACCATTATCCATCTATCTACTCTTCCTGTTAGGTCTCTATGCCGTAACAGGGACTTTAGGGAATGCTCCATCAGTACCACAATCTTGTGGGCTTGAAAATAGTGCTTCAATTTTTTTGAAGCCATTACAAAGGCTAGTGTCAATTTCTCTAGGGGCAAGTATCTGCTTTCGACACTTGCCAGGGTTTTTCTCACGTAATAGACTACCTTCTGCTTCCCGTTCTCTTCTCGAATTACCACCGTACTCACGGCATGGTCTGAGACTGCCAGGTACAAGTATAACTCCTCTCCTGCTACTGAATTTGACAATACTGGAGCTGTTTTTTAAGTACTTTTTCAAATCAGCCAGGGCGGCTTCGTACTCGTCTGTCCACAAAAAATCTATGACCTTTTTCAATAATTGAAAAAATGGTTTGCATTTATCAGAACTTCAGCAGATAAACCTGTTCAAGGCTGCGACCCTGCCTGTAACGCCCCCATCATGTAAAATGATTAGCACTTAATTAATTAAAGAGATTTGAATTTTAATTGCCACTTATTCTAATTCAATTAGAGATTTATGAAAATTATGGAGACTGATTCGTATTGATTCTATTGATGATTTATTTTGGAATTAGAAATTGAAAGCCTAAATGGCTCAAGATAGTACAAATGGTGAATTGAATTATTTTAATTCCGAGTATCAGACCATATGGGAATTTAATTAAATATTCGATTCATATTTATAAAACTGAGATTTGATTAATTGGGTCCGAATTGAAGTTAATTAAGTTATATGAATTAGGAATTAAGATTATTATGAATTAAATTTATTCAGGAGGTGTTCAGTTGAATATGTAATTTATTGGCGAAGATTTTGAAGTTTAATCTAAAATTGAAGACCTTATTGATTTAAGAAACCAAAATTGAGTATGGAAATAAGTTTAATTTAATATTTGGAGCGTTTTGGAAGTTTGATTAAAAATTTGATTCAAATTGATAGATTTGAATATAATTAATTGGGCTCTAATGGAAGTCAATTAGACAAATTAAATTATGTGGGATTTATGATTAGTTATAATTTAACTATGTGTTAATCAAGATTTATTAAGAATAAGTGTTATTTAATTAAATTAATCTTAACCGTAAATTAAATTGTAGAATGAATTAGAGTTGGAGGATATATGTGGGTGTGGGTGTGTGTGCATAGAAATTTTGTGTGTGTGTGTGTGTGTGTGAGTGTTGTAATGGAGGCTCTAATAGGTGTGCATGTGTGCATTGTGAAGAGAGGAGTGTGTATACATGAGGAGAGATAGAGTAGGAAACTCTATTTTATTACTTGCTGGCAGCATTATTGTGTAGAAGGAGATTGAGAACAAAAAAGGAGTGTAGCTTCATATTTGTTTTGGGCAAACCTGTGTGTGTTAGAGAGAGAGAGAGAGAGAGAGAGAGAGAGAGAGAGAGGGAGAGGGAGTGAGTTCAAGTCTTAGAACTCAAGTGCTGGAAATGGTGAAGAAAGGCTAAGGAAAAGCTTGGAAAAAAAGTGAAGAATTGAAGAGAGAGACTCAAGAAATTGTGTAGAAACTCATCAAATTGAAAGTTTGGGTAAGAAATTAAAGCTCAAATCTTGTGGATAAATCATCTAGAAGCTGAAACTAAGAGGTAATTAGATTCAATTGCATGCATTGAAATATAAATTGGCAAGAAAACGAGTTAGATTCATGATTATGGAAATTAATTTAGAAATTAATTATTTTGGGTTTGATTTTGCATATTTTATATGAATTTGAGTCTTATTTTTACACGCATGTAATTTGGAGAAATTAAGGAATTAATAAATAAATAAATAAATAAATAATTTACACTGTTCCAAAATTCAAAAACTCTTTTGGTTTTCAGAACGGAGAAAACGAAACAGAATGAAGAAGACGAAACGTGAAAGAGAAATATGTTTTAAGAACTTCATCCAAATGTGAAAGGGAAATACGTTTTGAAATGTGTCGTGGAATCACATGGACAAAACTCCATCCAAATGGAGGGTGAAAACGGAGGGGTGGAATCACATTTTCAAAGTTGCATCAAACACAGACTAAAATTTTACAAGATTTATTCAAAAAATCATTTCTAGTGACTTGTCATTTCACATTTTAAAGAAAATTATTTATAAACATAAATTTTATGCTCAAAATCCAATTACAATGAATGGAAATGAAGATCGAAATCATTTTGTATAAATTTTTTTTTGCTTGTTTATCATTATTATTTGCCAAATTACAATATTGTCAAACATTGTGTTAGATATGATATAATGTTAGGCAATTGTCAAAATTTGACAAAACTTTTTTTTATCTCTGTATCTCTCATAATGGGTCTTACAAATAGCATTTTTATTTGATATTTTTCACAAATAAAAAATAAATGAAAAAATTGACATTTGCACAATTGCAATAGAGTTGCCAAATCAAAACATTTTGAAACTATAACATGCCAAAAATTTGAAAAAAAAAAATTAGTGTAGATTTGGAAAAAAAAAAAAAAAAAGAAGAAGTCTTCCACCGTCACTTGCCACTACTTGCCATTTCTCACTTTTTTTTTATATTTTTAAATTTTTTTAAACATTTTGTCAATTACCAAACGCATTTGTAGTTTATGTTTTTTTTAAAAATAAACAAAAAATAAACAAAAACCAATTTATAAAATTTTTATAAATATAAACTGAAAACATAAACATTACCAAACACACCCTTAATGTTATGTTTCCCTGTTTGTTTCTTTCATTCGGAAAACATGGACCAATGGAGTAGCAGCCTGCATGGAAAAAAAGGTTTTTGGTCAAAAGGACATTTAATTTTGGTCGCATGATCTTAATTTGTTCTGGCTTTCTGTTTTTCGCGGCCTAGCTAGATACGTGTTGTTGGTGTTTATCTCTCATCTCACATGCCACCCAACATGGGCTTCTCCTCTCTCCTCTTTCCTTTCTCCCCTCTCTGATGTAATAATGGTTTGACCGGTCCAGCCTGGCCTCGCCCATCCGGGTCTAGGTCCAGACCGGTTCAAGCGGGTCTTGCAGACTTCCTTCTTTTTAGAAGGCTGGGTTGGGCCACTTTATAGGCCAAAAATGCAGCCCAAGGCCTAAGTCCAAGCCCAAGCCCATTCATAATAGGACTTGGGCCACGGGCTGGGCTTAGTCGGGCATTTATTTAATTTTTTAATATTTTTTATTATATATATTAAGAATAAAAAATAAAAAAAAATTATACCAGAGTATTTTAGTTAAGATTAATGAGATATTTTATTTGATTATGTTTTATGGTGATATTTAAATTTAATTATGTTTGACTTATATTTTTTTAATTATGAATTTATAACTAAAAAAGTATGCAGTTATGTAATTTTTTTCTTTTGAAATGAATAATTTTATATATATGAAAATGAAACTTTTAATATTACAATATTAAATTATTTATATAACATTTATTGAATCAATAATTCTTATTTCAAAATGAAATAAAATATTAAAAAAATTGATATTATTAAATAAAATAGGTGTACGCTATTGATAATGGTAGAGCAATTACATCACTATAGGTCAAGTACATTCCAACAAGGTTGGCACCTACTAGCCTACTCCACCTCAATAATCTAATACAAGAAAAAAAAAAAAAGGCAATGAAATGAAATGAAATAAAATAGTAAAAAACAAATTGTTGATCATTCATTGGTGGGGACAGACATTTCAGTCGCATTGCCCGAGGATATGTCATCCAAATCATTTTGAATTCGCTCATTTTCGCTATAATTTTGTCTTCTTATAAGCGCATGCATATGATCTTTGGATATCATCAGTGTTTCAATCATTTGGGATGAAAGCCTGCTTCGGTAATCGCTCAGCACCCGCCCACCTGCACTAAAAGTTGTTTCTGAAGTAACTGTAGAACTAGGAATGGTTAGTATATCACGGGCCATCTATGAAATCACATGCCAAATAGTTTCATTTTGTTTCCACCATTCCAAAATGTCAAAATCATTAAAATCATCCACTGACAGGTTTTCCAAATAACGTTGTAGTTCAAAACTACTTACACTTGTATGTTGAGATATTCTTCTACTTTTTATTGTTGAAAAAACACTTAATTTCCTACCTCGAGATAAGACTGCTAGTGTAGTATGTGTAGATGTATTTGTAGATGCAGCTGTCCTATATTCTTCAAATAATTTGTTGCATGTTTGCATAATAGGGGCAAACTGTGTTTGATCAACGAAAAGACACTCTAAAAATTCTTATAAACCAATTTCTTTACATCTAGAATCAATTATTATGGCTAAACCTAATAGGTGAGGCAAAGGATCAAAATATTTATAAATTTTTTTCTTTCATTGAAGTAATAATGGTTACATAATATTCATTACTCATATATTTTACGAAAACTTTAATTATTTCTGCTAGTATATGTAAAACAAATGGTGAAATAAGAATATATGTATAAGAAAATAATTTTGTTGAAGTATCGAAAACTTTTAAAAAATAATTATATAAGGCTACTTGGCACCGATTAAATTCTGTGGGAGTCAATACTCCTTATATTGATGTTGTTGCAAAAAATAAATCTACTTCTCTTCTTTGTTTACAAGCTATTTTTAACATATTATATGTTGAATTTCATCTACTATCTACATCTAAAATTAATTTTCTGAATGACATATTTTCTCCTTGATAAATTTTTCTATATTTCAAAATTCGATTATCAGAAGACATAATAGTAATAACTGCATTTTTTATTACAAGTACAGAAGTTTCGCATACATGCATGGCTTCTTTAACAATCCAATTCAAAAACATGAAATCAATCACCATCAACAAGTAATTTTAAAGTTGATTTTAAATGGGTTAGAGTTTGATTGTAGTATGTAGCATAATCTAAACTAATCGTAAATATTTTATTTTGTAAAGCCCATTCATATAATACATTTTTTCATTTCTACACCAAGCAAATAACCAGTGTATGGAAGTTCAACTAATTTAAATAAAATAATTCTTTTATTTAATTTCCAATCATTATCAATAAAATATGCAGTGATATATTGATATTCAAAACCATTATTTGATTATAGATCAGATGTTAAACAAACTCTTCCATTCAAAATTTTAAAGATGTCAAATAATTCACTTTTAACATCCTCAAATTTCTTTAAAATCCAGTTTCTAGTATTATTTCTTGAAAAACTTTGATATTGCGGTGCAAAACTTTTGTGAATCATTTCAGTAAAATCAGAACATTCACTAGTAGTAAAAGGTTGCTCCTTTTTAATAATATAATTAATTACAAAATTTTATGCACGTATAGGATCATATGAAATTGTTTGCAAATTACCAGTTGAGGAAGCCCCTAATTGCATTTGACTTCAAATATCAGGTTGTTGACTTTGTAAATGTTTATTAACATGCCTTTTTAGATGACTAGTACTCCTTGCAGATGCAGTACTAAGTAAATGTGCACAATATTAACATTTTGCTTTAAATATAATTGTACCATCAGGATATTTATAGATATTTTTTCAAAATATTCCCAAACATTACTACTTCAGCTCCTCGATGATGATCTAATTGTTGAAAGAGGGATATTAGAAGGAGAATCAACATATTCATGTTGTGTAGTATATGTATCAATATTGACATAAACATTAGGAATATTATGATTTATAGTAATGTAAGTAAAACAATATATAAGAATTAACAATTAACTTAAACAATGTGTAAATACAATCCAATCAGTAAAAAATAATAATTAATATATGTGCACAAATAATGAATGAAAAAAATGAGTGGCTAATAAATTTAATTAAACTAATTAATGTTACCGACTGACGAATGCAATATAGAAATTAGTTTCTTTTGATAAAAGTTTCTTGTTGCACAATTGCAATTGTCACATAGGGATGGCACTTCAAAATTAATTGAGAGTTGAGAGAGATTGAGAGTTTAAGAGAGATTGAGAGAGTTTAAGAGAGAGAGAGAGAGAATTATTTGTTTTGAGATTTATTTTAAAAAATGAAGGATATTTATAGTAGTTTTAAAGAGTGAAATAAATATTTATATATATATATATATATATTACCGTTTGAATTATGACCGTTTGTATATATATTATTGTTTGAATTTTTTTATGACTGTTCGTCTCTACTAATTTATGACCGTTTGAATTTATTTATTTATTTTTTTCATTCAATGAATGAAGAAGAGTGTGAGTTGAGTAATTAATGAGATGCGACAGACCAGAGTAGGCTAGGTTAGTAGGGGCAGGGTAGCGCGGGCAGGCTCTTCTTTTCTTCAATGCAATGCCATTTAGCTCTATAGCAGCCTGTGGGTCCCACTCCCACACTCTATTTCTCTCTCTCTCTCCTCTCTTGTTCTTGTGGCTAGGGGTGGGTAAACTATTATTATTTTTGTTTTATTTTTAAATTATTAATGTTATTTATTTAATTATATAAATTTTAATTCAAGTTCTTGTAATTCAATTACAGATAATTGTACGAATTGCTATTATGTTATTTTGTTTTTTGTTTTTTGTTGTTTTTTATTTTTATTTTTCGAAATTTTGACCATTAGTAAAGAGAGGGCTGGATGGGTGTGCCGCCCACAGGGCCCAAAAATTTGTGGGCCAGGCAAGGCCGGGCCAGGCCACAAATGGAAGGCCCAAGCCGAAGGTACTGGGTTGGGCTCGAGCTCAGGCCTAATCGGGCTGGGCCTACCTTGGGCCTCGGGCCATTTTTACACCCTTATGCATATGGAATGGATTGGGATTGGGATTGGTATTGGTATTGGTATGGGTATTGGAATTGAGAGGAGGTGTGTGTCGAGTAATTATTCAACATTAATGAATTAAGTTTATATTGTATTTTAAATTAATAGTTATTAATTTAAATTATAATTTTTTTAAATTTTTGTATTAAAATTTTAAGAAATAAAGTGTTAAGTGTCATTTGTAAATGGAGTAGAACATTACTCCAAGAGCATTGAATAATTTGTCATGTGTGTTTGTTCTGATCGAATCGACCTAGCCTAATTAATTTTGGATGGATACGGATGAAATATTTCAATTTGTGGATACAGTTCGGATGGCGGATCAACCATCCCGCATCCGTATGAACCCAATCCGGCTGTAGATGACGTTCAAAAAAAGAAAAGAAAAAAAGAGACTGATAACAAGTAACAATACAAAGTAGAAATAATAAAATATATATTTTTGTGAAAATAGAAAACAATACTTTAAAAATATACATGTGTGATGCCATGGTTTTATTATAAATAAATAATACTTACATATATTTTTTATATTGCTAGTTATTGGAGATTGTAAAAGTTATGAATTATAATTCAAAAAGATGTCCAAAATTTGTAAAGTCTAAATCGCTAAACCAATCGCATCCATCCACTAACCCACATAGTGTCATGACCCAAACTCGTCCCTATAAGTTTAGCATCATAACCGGTCAGTAATCATAGAATTACCAAGGTCTTTGAAACATATTCATAGTATAAGGGGTTAGCGGAAGCAAATAACAAATATATAATATCCATAGAGTTGTACAGACTTATATGGGATAGGAAATTTCAAACTTATATTGACATATAATATAACGTCAGCCTTACATCTCCACAAACAAATAAGTCAAAAAGGGACTGAACCCTATTTATAGAAGAAACATAAACTTGTCCAAACAAAAGAAAATAAAATAAAACTTAAAACTGACCACAAAAAGACTTTCGGAACCTCCTCGGGAGGTGCATAGGTTAGCTGACAGAACAGAACCCAGACAGGAAGTCTCAAGCTTGGTCACACGTCAAGTCACCTACATACAAAATACAAATAGTGAGCTGAAGCTCAGTGAATAACAACTGAGTAAAAGTTTTATAAATGATGTCCATAACAGATTCAGAAATTAAAATTCAGATTAGAAGTAGATTCATATACTTGTTTAGAGTTGCATACAGTTATACATAGTACATCCATTAGCATTAATAGATCAGATTGGTCATAAAGACCCATATACAGATAGATGATTGTGCACAATTGTAACAGATAACCATACAGGTTTCACAGATAATTGTAGCTCAACTTTTTCGCATCTCTCTTTCGGGAGTTGAAATAAGCCATACAATATCGGACTCCCGTGGTTCTGAATCTGATCTTACAAGTGCAATGTGAAATAGATAAACACCAAAGAGTCCAAATTCAGCAAATCTTTTGGAAAATAGATGTTGAATCAAATTGTCAAAAATGGACTGTTTTGCCAGATATAGAGTCGCCACCTAACTATTTTGTTTTGGGAAAATTTAGGAAACCCATGACTCGTGTCAAAGGTCATGTGCCCGTCATCACCAAGATTGTCTCGGCTTGGGAACTTAGGTATGAGAGGGGAAGGTCATGAATGAATTGAGCACCCCCACTCGCTCGATCAATGATCGGCCTCTACTAATCATGATATGAATCTTATGTACATTATATGCTCTTGTTCTGGTTTATTAGGCTAGCATTACTATGTGATACGCATACACACAAGTATAGACTAACTTTGCAAGAATTGGAACACTTGATTTATGTTCGTTTTGAAAATTGATTTTAAATATGTACCACTTGAAAAAGTGATCGCATATGAACATTTACTCAACATTTTCCAATCCAAGTAACAAGCTGTCATCCACAGGTATTCAAGCAATTATAGCATCTAAGCAATTAGCCTCATGGCAACAATCACACACATGCAATATGCTAAAGCGAATAAAAGCTCATCTAGTACTCCAAGCCAAAAAAAATAATAAGTTAGAAAAAATACATGATTCCTAACTCTGCAACATGACTAATGCAACGCATACAAAAATGCAACTAATAAGCTTGGCTCCTTATCATGTCATGTGAATTAATTTGATAACATGCGGTCTAAACACGTATTCAAAGAAGTATTTAAACTAACAATGCAAGTTAGAATGATGAACCGAGCCTCGGTGCATGTAATACAAATGGATGCAAACATAAAGTATGCTAAACAAAACGTAATGTCCCTAAACTAACCATCATAAGCTAGTAAATAAAAGGGAGAAAGACGTGGGGTTGGAAGATATACACGATATTACAATATTACGCTCTCACGAAGGAGAGTCCGAATGAATAAATTAGCTAACTAACTAAGCTAAGCTAATTATTACAAAACAAATTAAATTAACTAAACTACTTAACTAATTATTAAAAAAAATGAATGAATTAACTATTCTAATTAAATAACTAATTACAAAACGAAATCGAATAACTAGTTAACTAACTAATTAATTACAATACCTTACAAAATTAACTAGCCACAACTAATTAATTATAACAATTTAAACTTAAACATGCTCGGTACGCAAGAAATGCTCATGCATATGCTCGGTTTCCACCCGAAATGCCACTATTTTGCTTTTGGAGAGCCTCTGTTGCAAAATAGAACACTAGCACCTTTGTCCACTTCCAGAATAACTCTGCTTTGCTCAAAGACCACACTGCTGAATTTTGCATCTGTGGCCGGCCGGCCAATAATGAGGCCTGTCGGCCACCAGTGATAAGCTGGCCAACAAAAGTGGTCTGCTGGCCATGGAAAGTGGCTTGCCGGCTACTGCTGCCGAGTTCACCTTGCTATAAGATAGAACAAAAAAAGCATGCACAGGATTTTTTTCAAGGGTGTAGCTCGAGTTTTTCGCACCCCCCCCCTTTCGGAGGTTTGAAAGAAAGTCCTATAGTTCGGACTCCCGCGGTTCTAAATCTAATCTCACAAGTGCAATGTGAAATTGATAAACGCCAAAGAGTCCAAGTCCGACAAATCTTTTGGAAAATCAATTTTTGAATAAAAAATGCCAAAATTGGACTGCTTTGCTAGATACAGAGTTACCACCTAAATATTTTTAAGAAATCTAGAAAACCCATGACTCGTGCTAAAGGCTATGTGTCCGTTATCACCAAAATTGCCTCAGCTCAGGAACTTACGTACAAGAGGGGAAGGTCATGAATTGAGCACCCCTGTTCGCCCGATCAAAGATTGTTCTCTACTAATCATGATGTGATTTTTATCAACATTCTATGCTCTTGTTCCGGTTATGAGGCTAGTATTACTATGTGATGTGCACACACAATATATAGACTGGTTTGCCTGAATTGGAATAATTCAATTTCATGTTTGTTTTTCGAAAAAGGGTTTGATTTTGTCACTCAACAAAGTTGGCTTAAAGTTTACGAATTTGTCACTTAACAAAGTGGGCTTAAATGTACATTCATTGAATTATTCCAATTCAAGCAATAAGCTTTCATCCACAGGCACTCAAACAGTTTAACAAATAAACACTTAGCCTTATGGCAAGCATGCTAGTCATGGCAGTCACTCACACTCATGCGAGTATGCTAAAGCGTTAAAAACTCACCTAGTACTCCAAGCCAAAAAGATATGATTTAGAAAAATACATGATTCCAAACTATGCCAAATGTCTAATGCAACGCATGCAATAATGCAACTAATAGGCCCGACTACTAATATGACATGTGATTCAATTTGATAACATACGGTTAAACACATATTCAAAGAATGTATTTAAATAACAATGCAGTAAGAATGATACGCCGAGCCTCGATGCATGCAAGACAAGTGAATGCAAGCATGAAGTGTGCTAATCAAAACGTGATGTCCCTAATCTAACCATTGTAAGCAGCTAAATAAAAGAGAGAAAGACGTGGGGTTGGAAGACATACACATTATTACAACATTGTGCTCTCATGAAGGAGAGTTTGAATGAATAACTAAGCTAAGCTAATTAAGCTTTTTTATTACAAACTAAAATGAATAACTAGTTAAACTACTCAACTAATTATTCCAACAACAAATGAACTAATTAGTTAACTAACTAATTAAATAATTACATGACAATTGCAATTAATAATTAAACTAAGTAATTAACTTTTCCGCCCCGGGAAATGAGAGATGTGCATGCGCATGCTCGGTTTCCATCTGAAAAGACCTCTGTTTTGCTCCCGAATGCCTCTGTTTTCACAATTGAACATTTCCAGAACTATTTTGCTCCACCTTACCAATACTCTGCTGAGATTTACATCAGTGGCTAGCCGGCCACTGGTGAAGATTGTCGGCCACCAGCTGGCCATGGAAAGTGGCCTGCCGGCCATGGATGCACTGATTCATCTTGTTGTAACAGAGGACAAACAGAGCATATACATGGTATTTTCAAGGATTGTTTGCATAATTCATCCCCCTTTTCATGAACAAATCAAAGGGAGACAAACCTTGGTTTACAAACCATCAACTCAAGCAATTTCATTGCATGATGACTCGTAGACCAAGTGTGCAATCTTGATAAATGCAACAAAACAAGACACAAACCACCTCTTTTTCATGGAAGATCATGGGCTAGGAAACTTGACACATTTCATCACTTTGAGTATGAAATGTCCCAATTTTCCTTGTGTTCAAATTAACATCCGATTTGAACACACCAAAACACAACCAAATCTTTACACAATTTTAGTTTCCATTTTTATTTACCCATTTTAATTTACCATTCCATCTTTTAACCAATTAAGTCCATTGATGAATAAGTCTTCTAAAAGAGAAGGAAGTGTCAAACAAGGGGTAGTTTAAGGAAAGAGAGAAGTGTCATACCGTTGGTAATGAACCCTTGGAAGAGGATTAAACCATTAAGTATGGACCTCAATCTCAAGCTTAAACAATCCCAAGGTTGAAACAACTCTCAAAGTAAACAAAAAGTCAAGAAATGAGGGAGGTTGCAGAGATCATTAGTGCTGAAATTAAGCATGACAAGCACTAAAAACATGCAATCAAGTCAAACAAGTGGTGTCTGAAGGCCTAAAACACCAAGCATGTGAGGACTATTACATTACAACCATGCAAAACAAGACTCAAATGCAATAACAAACCCAAAAAAGAGTTAAAACAATCCAAAATAGAGCCTAAAACTTGCTGGAATAAAGCTACAAAAGGCTAGAAAAATAAGCTAAAGCATAGAGCTAACTTGACTAACAAACAAGACACAAGGAGGGGAGGTTAACCCCTCCAAAATTTGACTTCAAAACATGATTTTTACTATTGAAAATACTCTGAAAATTAGTGTTTAAAGGCCTAAAAAAAGATGGTTTGAAAATCGGAAATAAAGGTGAAATGGCCTTACAAACAAGGAATGAAGAGGGGTGAACCACCCCCTAACCTTAAATGGACAAAAACATCAATTTCAGCTCACAAAAATAGAGTTTTTTTATAGTTCAAAAATAGCCCAAAAAATAGTGGGAAAAAGATAGAAAAACAAGTAAGCAAAGCAAGCTAAAAAGGTAAATATTATATCTCTTGAAGAGAAGAGTAACTCTAAGCAACAAAATCAAGCAAGTATACCCTTTAGAGCTCAAACCAAGCTCAAGAACACCTCAGCTCAAAGATGAGAGGATTTAGTTAAGGGTGCATAGGCAAAGGTGTAGGAATTATAGGCAAAAGTGTAGAGAATTTGTAGAGAGAGGAAAATTTTGAGTCTAAAATTTTTATAACCTTGCTACAAGAGAGAGGGGGTCCCTATATATAGAAAACATGAAATTTCTACAAGGAGATCCAGCCCTCCACGTGTGGATAGATGCATGCATCTGTGTAAACAGCTGGCACAGCTGGTATAAAATATCTGCAGAAAACACTAGTGGCCGACAAGCCACATCAGTGGCCAAAAAATCAAAAGTGATGGTCGGCAGCCTCTAGGGATGGCCGGCAGGCCACCAGAGGTTACAGACAGGAAAGACCAAGGCATGGTCCAAAAATGAGACAAAAAGGATGTAGGGTTTGAAAAGCTCAAAGTTGGGGCATTCTGTTGAGGACTTCGAGCGCTTGGTGAGCAAATAGACTCATCATCGGGTGTACCTGCAAGGATGTCCAAGCCGTAAGGGCCATCAAAAATAGCGTGTCTACAAAGGGTTTGTTTGCACAACTGACTCCTCCTTTTCACAAACAAATCAAAGGAGTAGCAAGCTTGGTTTATAAACCATCAACTCAAGCAATTTTATTACATGATGGCTCATGAACCAAAGTGTGCTATTTTAATAAATGCAATGAAATGAGACTCTCAAAACCACCTCCCTATCATAGAAGATCAAGGGAAGTAGTGACCTTGGAAACTTGAACCATTTCATCACTAACGAGTATGAAATGCCTCAAGCTTCTATGTATTCAATTAATGTTCGATTGAACACAAACAAATTATCATCTTGCACCTTTTTAGCCTCAATTTTATTACATCATTTTAGATTACCATCCATTCTTTAATAAATTGAGTCCAAAGGGTGAGTTTAAGTCCTCTAATGGAAAGAGACATCATACTGTTGGTAATGAACCCCCTAAGGGATTAAACCAAAAAGCATGACATCTCAATCTCATGCTTAAATAAACAAGTTGTTTGGACCACTTTCAAAGCAAAAGAAAAGCCAAGAAATGAGGGAGATTGCAGAGATGATTAAATGTGATTACAAGTATGGAAAACCATAAATAAATGCAATTAACTCAAAGGAGATGGTGTCTAAGGCCTAGAACACCAAACTCATTAGGGCAATTACACTACAAGCATGAAAAACAAAGCTCAATATCAACTAAAAATAGTGCTAAAACAGTCTAAAATAAGTCCTAAAACATGCTGGAATTAAGCTAACAAAAGCTAGATTAATAAGCTAAAACATAGCATAAGCTAGGCTAGTAAGCAAAAAACAAGGAGGGGAGATTAACCACTCCAAATTTGGACTTCAAAACATAATTTTGGCCACTGAAAAAGCTCTAAAAATTAGTGATTAAAAGCTCAAAAATGGATAGTAAAAGGGTAGGAAACACAAAGGTAAAGGCCTTCAAAGCAAGGTACAAAGAAGGGTGTATCACCCCTCAACCTTTAATGGCCTTAAAACCCAAGTTTCAACCCAAAAATATAGAAGTTTTACAGCCAAAAAACAGTTGGAAAACAGCAAGAAAAAGAGTAGACAAAGCAAGCAAATAGGCAAAGCCTTATACCTTTCAAGAGGAAAACCAATTCCAAGCAACAAAACCAAATAAACACACCCTCTAGAGCTCCAACAAGGCTCAAGAATGCCTCAACTCAAAGATGAAGAGGTTTGGTAAAGAGTGTATAGGAAAAGGTTGAAGATTTGTAAGCAAAAGTGTAGAAATTTGCTAGAAAAAAAGAGGAAAAATTTTGCTCTAAAATGTTTCCAACCTTAAAACATGAGAGGGAGGCCTCCTATATATAGAAAACATAAATTCCTCTCAAGAATATCCAGCCCTACACGTAGGGGCAGATGAATGCATTTGTGCAAATAGCTGGCACAACTGTCACAAAATATTTGCAAAAGAAATTGGTGGCTGATAGGCCACATCAGTGGCCGGTAACCAAAAAGTGATGGTTGGTAGGTCACCAGAAGCTCCAGGCTTAAACAACCAAGGCTTGGTCCAAGAATGAGGCAACAAGAGTGTAGGGTTTGAAGGGCTCAAAGCTATGGCATTCCGCTGAGGACTTCGAACACTTGACGAGCATATAAACTCATCATCAGGTGTGCAAACGAGGATGTCCAAGTCGTAAGGGCCGTCAAAAATGGGGTGTCTCCAGTTGCCCCTCTTTAACAGAACGTGGAGTCATGAAATGACGTGAGTGAATGTCAAAGCCCAAAGACGACCCATTTTGACAAGGCCGTAAGACCTTGACAAACAATCAAGACAGAAATAAATGATTGTGCGCACAGGCTGCCTACATATCCCGTTACAAGGAATCAAACTAATGTAGTTCAGTGGCATAATGCAAAATGATGTACAATGTAACAGAACAATGTAATGATATACAATGTAACGAAATAATCAAACCATAAGTAGTGCAAAACCACACAAATACCACAAAGGGATGGAGATGCAAAATCAAGCTACGTTTTATATAGAAAAGAAATGGGCACAGCCAAACGACGCCTAACACAGGCTAAGTGACTACACTCTCAATACTGGCCTCAGCGCAACATGGATGCTTACACATAGCAGAACCATGTTTCAACATGAAAGAGGTGCAAGCACATGCAAAACTATGTTTTTTTGTAGAAAGAGAAAGAGTACAAATAATTGGGTGGTATGATATAAGTGAGGAATGATCTACTGTGGAAAGATAATGATCCTAAATGCTGAATGCAACAAGACAAAGTACAATGCAATGCATGCAATGGATGCAGTGAATAAGGAGCGCAAGCCAAACTACATCTTACCTAGAAAGGGCATGGACACAAAACAGACCACGTCTAAGGTGCTGACACCCTCAATACTGGCCTTAGTGTAGCATGGGTACTTACACATGACAAAACTATGTTTCAATAAGGGAAAGGTATGAGCACATGCCAAACTAAGCTTAACATGGAAAGGATGCAGATGATAAAATGGATAATGATGAACTGGATGTGATAGATAATGTAGTAGATGCATGTGATGGATGTAATAGGTAATAATGGATATGATGTACCAGCTAGGAAGTGGTGCCTTAGAAAGTACCTGGCAGGGGCAATTGGCGATGACTCATCTTATGCTGCTGGGGATCTTCCGCTTCTTCTCAGTTTTAAGACTTCTTCCTTCATCTTGCACTTCTAAACCACAGGTACTACTTTTTTCCTCGGCTATGTTCACAACTGTCTCTATTCTCCAATAGGGTGACAGACTAGGTTGGTTCAGTATCAGAATTGAGGTGCATACAAGCTACCTCAACCTATGGGGTTGCCATATAGATTTCAAGCCGAGGATAATCCCAAACCTTTGCATTCTAGGCCTCGGCTAATCGAACTCCAGTTTCCACCGTCTCAGTTGATCTCCTAGGAACTCACTGCAAACACAGGCAGGTGGCTATACCAGACCACCGGAAGTCGTTACCAGACCACCGAAAGTCGTTTGGGCACGATAAACATCAAAGGAATTGCACCTTTAGAGGATATAAGGTCTTCTAGACCAAGAGAGTGCACAAGATAGTGCAATCCAGAGTGAATGCACAAAACAGTGCTTTATAGGTGCATAAGATAGTGCAAGTGAGGGTGAATGCAGAAGACAGTGTGATGCAAGTTTGCACAAGACAATGCGATATGGGTGAATGCGCGAGATAGCGCGATGCAGGTGCACAAGACAGAGCGAATGATGGTGCACAAGATAGTGCAATGCAAGTGCACAAGACAGTGCGATTCAGGTTAAATGCACAAAATAGTGTGATGCAAGTTTGCACAAGACAGTGCGATACAAATTGAAATGCATAAGATAGTGCGATGCAAGTTTGCACAAGATAATACGATATGGGTGAATGCACAAGACAGTGTTGTGGAAGGTGCAATATGGGTTAAATGCACAAAATAGTGCGATGCAAGTTTGCACAAGACAGTGCGATACAAATTGAAATGCACAAGATAGTGTGATGTAAATTGAAATGCACAAGATAGTGTGATGCAAGTTGAAATTCACAAGAAAGTGGGATGTAAAGTGAAATGGATAGGGTGATACAAAGTGCACAAAATAATACGACATAAACATGAGACAGCGCGATACAAAGTGAAATGCACAAAATAGTGCGATGCAGGTGAGCGGTGCATGGTATGCAGAAGGAAATGAGCAGTATTTAGAGTAATGCGTCATGTACCTAATGAGATGAGTGTAGGGCAACTTGCCACAACTCATTGAAATGCAACACAAAGAGAGGCAACTCGACAAAACTCTGTTTAAGTGCAGAACAAAATTAAGAGCAAGAGCAACCAATCACGCAGTTTAAAAAAACCAGAGTGTATAAATATGTAGGCATAATCCAAAGCACATGTATTAATCAGAGAGAATATGGCAATCCCAAGAGAGTCTTGAAAGGGTTAGAGACAACTTTTGAAAGCTAAATCGTATCAGAATCATCATGGGGGTGTGCCCACCCTAATCCAAGGAAAAGTGCCCAACAAATGGCTCTGAGTGGATGGAGAGAAAGGTAGGTTTATGCCCTTTGTTCAAATGATGACCCAATCAGATACACTGAAAATTGCCGCTAGTGTCCAGTCATTAGCTACTGGTTTGCTTCATGCCCCTTGTTCGATGGATGGCCTGATCAGATGTACTGAAAATTGCCCCTAGCATCCAGTCACTGGCCACTGTTTTCAACATTATGCAAGCACGTGTGATGGGGATCATCAGATCCTGGAATATTTGCCAACTAATCAGACTCATGCCCCTCTTTTGACATATTAAGAACTTACTCTAGTCCTCTCTGAAGTAGTGACAGATTCCTCATATACACTTTGCAATAATCATGAATGCAATGCCCCTTGTATGGGCACTCTCAATTCGTTTAGGAATTCCACACATGGACTTGTTTTCGAGTTTGTAATGAACATTTGTGTATGGAATTTTGACCATGCCATTTTGTTGGACTTGAGCGACAAACATGCTATGATGACTCGATGGAGAGCGCTTTTGAGCGACAAACATGTTATTTTGACTCGATAAAGAGCGCATACTGAAACAAATACTAGGCATGACACAACAAAACTCATAATTGACCCAAAAGCAGAAAAAGACTCATGGTAACTGATCATTTATAGTGCCCCTAGTATTACTTAGGCTCCCTTTTGAAATCAATTTCACAAAACCTCTAGTTTTGATTCACGTTTTTGTTTGCTCAAGATAGAGGTTCTACTGATAAGTTCAAGTATTGAAAATTGCTCCACTTGTTGATTGAAGCTAGTTCCTTCTTACCCAACGCAAGTATATGATATGCACAACAATTGGTGTAGCTCATGGATTGATGCGAAGCTGACGACGTGAATCGAGCAAGATGATTGGGTTGAGATGAATGAGATAGATATGATTGAGATCGAACTTTAGGATGAAGTTGCCTACGTATCCCAAGAATGGGAATCAGGTTAACATAGTTCATGGCTGAGGTTCACTCGGGTGTTAACACTCTCTTTTTGCACTCTAACTTTTGCTAAAGTCGCCCCTTCCGGATTTTCAATCTTGCGAGCTATATTTTTTTTAATTTCTCATTTTTCATGCTCTAACTTTTGCCTAAGTCACCCTTTTGGGTTTTCGACCTAGCTAGCTTCTCAAGGGTAGCGTTACAACACTTGTGGTAAATTTGATCAATAGTCATCCTTGCCTTAACACTGGAACTGGCTTTGCCTCGATTTGAGCTTGGCTCTTCATTCTTTTATACATGCCTTTTTCCTTTCTTTTCGCTCCATTTTCAGAGTTGGTTCTTCTCGTAATGTGGTACCTTTTGGCTTCCTCGAATTCAAGCAGAAGTTCCCTTCCTCACAGTTGATTGGATTTTATTCCAATGGATCCCCCTGGCTTGATGGTTGATTTCTTTTCCCTTTTGTTTCTTTTCTTTTCCCTTTCTTTTCTTCTTTTCTTTTTTTTTCTTTTTTTTTCCTTTTCTTTCTCTTTCTTTTTGGTTTCTCTTATCCTTTTCTCTTTGAAATAATGAAAACACCAAAGGAGAAATTCTATGATTTGTGAGATCCGAAAGCCGCCTTGTACTTGTAGGTTTGAAAGCCGCCTTGTACTTGCAACAATGATCGCCTATCGGCGAAGAGAATCCCCAGGATAATGTAGGATACCCTGGACAATTCAGAACCTATCTTCGCAAGTTTTGCAAAAGAAACAACTTAAAATTTTGAAAGCATGAATGATTTTGTGCCGATAACTTAGAATTCACTCAAACTATTCAGGGGATCTTTCTCAATACTCGAGCTTATTAATAGAATCTCATTCAAAAAAACAAATTCAAAAGCTTTTTTCTATTTGTAAAAGGTCACACATGCATCACTATAGGCACAATAAAACGATCATAAACTTGACTCTCACTTTTCTTATAAAGATGAAGACCTGAGGGTACACGAGAATGACTCAAATGAAAAAACTCAACTGACGCAACTGTGGACTCGCCTTTTTTCGTGCCCCGCTTTTTGGAAAGGTTTGAAAAGAAGGCCTCACAATTCGAACTCCTGCTGTTCTGAATCTAGTCTCACAAGTGCAATGTGAAACTGATAAACACCAAAGAGTCCAAATTTGGCAAATCTTTTGGAAAATCAATTTTAAATCAAATAATGCTAAAATTGGACTATTTTGCCAGATATAGAGTCGCCACCTAAATATTTTATTTTGAAAAAATTTAAGAAACCCTGACTCATGCCGAAAGCCACGTGTCCATCATCACTAAAGTTGTCTCAGCTCGGGAACTTGGGTACGAGGGGGGAAGGTCATGAAATGAGCACCCCCGCTCGCCTGATCAAAGATCGGCCTCTACTAATCATGATATGCGTTTTTATAAACATTATGCGTTCTTGTTTTGTTTATTAAACTAGCTTTACTATGTGACGTGCACCCGCAAGTATAGACTTGTTTGCAAGACTTGGAACAATTCAACTCATGTTTGTTTTGAAAATGGTTTGAATTTGCCACCTCAAGTGGGCTTAAAAGATGCGGATTTGCCACTAAACATGGTGGGCTTAAAACATGATTTGCCACTCAACAAAGTGGGCTTAAAACTTACATTCGTTGAATTATTCTAATTCAAACAACAAGCCTTCATCCACAGACATTTATGCAGTTTAGCATTTAAGCACATAGCCTCATGGCAAACATACTAGTCATGGCAATATGGCAATCATACTCATGCAAATATGCTAAAGCATAAAAACACACTGAGTACACCAAGCCAAAATAGAAACTAGTTAGAAAAATACATGATCCTAACTATACAAGATGCCTAATGCAACACATGTAATAATGCAACTAATAGGCTCGACTATTAATATGGCATATGAATTGATTTGAACAACATCTAATTAAACACGTATTGAAAGAAGTATTGAAAGTGCAATGCAGTTTGAATGATGGGTCGAGCCTCGGTGCATGCAATACAAATGAATGGATACAAACATGTAAGCATAAGGTATGCTAATTAAAACATGTCCCTAATCTAACCATCAAAAGCGATTAAATAAAAGGGAGAAAGACGTGGGGTTGGAAGACATACACAAACGCACGCATACTTATTACAACATTATGCCCTTGCGAAGGAGGGTCCAAATGAATAAGCTAACCAACTAGCTACGCTAATTAAGCTAACTATAACACTATTTAACTAACTATTCTAAGCTAATTAAATATTACAAATTAATTTAATTAGCTAAACACTTAACTAATTAATTACAAAGCGATTAAGCTAATTAATTACAACATGAATTAACTAACTAATCTACTTAAATAATTACAACATTTGCATGAATTAGCTACCACTAAATAACTAAGTAAAGCAATTAAAAGGCCTCGGGAAGTGAGGGATGGATGCATGTTTGGTTTCTCTACTTGAAAAGCCACCTTCTTGTCACTGAACGCCTCTGTTTGCACATTTGAACACCAACAGTGCTGCTAACTCCCAGAATTCCTCTGCTCCACCTTACCAACATACTGTACAGATTTCATTGATGGCCGATTGACTACCAATGGTGGCCGTTAGCTACCATTGGTGGTTGGTTTGTACTTCTGGTGGCCGTCGGCCACTGCTGCCTTGAGTTTCCTCTTTGATGCAACAAAGAGCAAACAAAGGCAATATAGTGCATTCTCAAGGGTTGTTTGTACTGTTACCCTCCTTATCATCAAACAAGCTCAAAAGAGTGTAACTCTCGACTCTCAAACCACCAATCAAGCAATTTCCATGTATGATGGCCAAAGAACCAAGTTTGTACAAGTTTAATGAGTGCAAAATAAGACTCAAAAAGACCACCACCCTATCATGCATGATCGAGGGTTATGGTGACCAAGGAAAGTGGAACATTTCATCACTTTTGAGTATGAAATGTCCCATTTTCTCCGTGTTCAAATTAATGTCCGATTCGAACACATGCAATGCAACACGAAAGATGCTTATCTTGCCTCTTTTAATTGTTCATTTTGTTTACTCATTTTACATTATCAATTCATTCTTTAATCGATTAAGTCCAAAAGTGAGTGTCCTCTAATGGAAAGATGGTTCAAACAACAAGTTGCTTTGGGCATGAAAAAGGCATTACACTTTTGGTAATGAACCCCCTAAGGGATTAAACCATTAGGTTCAACACCTCCATTTCACACTTAGGCAAACAAGGGGTTTAAAACCACTTTCAAAGCAAATAAAAGAGTGAAGAATGGAGGGAGATTGCAGAGATTTTAAGTGCTGAAATGAAGTGTAAAACAACACTAAAACATGCTATTAACTCAAAACAATGATGATTAAAGCATTAAAACATCAAGCTAGTGAAGGAATTAACACTACAACTATGCAATACAAGCCTCAACTGAACTAACCAGCCCAAAACGGAGCCAAAATAGGTTATTTCAGAGGTAAAAACATGCTTGACTTAGGCTAAATTAAGCTAGAAAAACATGCTAACCCCTCTAATTAAGCTAAATTAAGCTATCTAGGCATGCAAACTAGACACAAGGAGGGGAGGCTAACCCCTCCAATTTTGGATTTCAAAACAAGGTTTTTACCACTGAAAAACCTCTGAAATCCAGTGGTTGAAAGGCCTAAAAAGTTGGTTTGAAAGTGATGAAAATATGGTACAAGAGCTTAACAAACAAAGGAGCAAGAAGGGTGGACCACCCCCTAACTCAAAGAGACCTCAAACCAACACTTTTAAGTAAAAAAAAAATAGAGTTTTTGACAGTTCAAAAATAGCCCAAAAATAGTTTGAAAAGATGACAAAACAAGTATTGAAAACAAGCTTAAATAACAAGTGTTATACCTCTTGAAGCTAAGGCACAAAATAGGCAACAAACCAAGCTCAAACCTCCTTCTAGAGCTCAAATAAGGCTCCAAGTAATCTCAGGCCAAAGGTGAGAGTATTTGGTTTAGGGTTGATATGCAAGAGCTAAGAGAAACTAAGCAAATGTGTGTAAAATAACAAGGGAGACAAAGAAAGAATTCTAGAGAGAGAGAGATATTTTTGTTCTAAAAATGCTAACCCTAAAAAATGGGGGAGGAGACACCCTATATATAAAAAAACAAGTCTTGAGCTTGTGAACATCTCACTATACACGTGTATGGAGATACAACTCAGTGAGCTACAGCTGGCACAACTGGCAACAAATATCTGGAAAAAGAGACCAATGGCTATCGGCCACAATTGGTGGCTAGCGGCCACCACTGATAACTAACCGGCCACCAGTGGTAGCCGACAAGAACAAGCCCTGGCCGACAGCCTAGGGGGTTGGCCGACAGGTCACCCAGTCCTCTAGACTAGAGGCAACAAGCTCCTGATCGAAAAACATGCACAAAACATATAGGGTTTAGAGGCTCAAAGACAAGGTGTTCCACCGAGGACTTCGGGCGCTCAAAACGAACACAAACAAGCACAATCATCGAGTGCGCAAACGATGACGTCCAAGTCTTGAGGACGGTCAAAAATAGGGTGTCTACTGTTGCCCTTCTTTGACAGAACTTGAAAGTCATAAAATGACAGTAGTGAATGTCAAAGCCCAGAGATGACCCATTTTTGACAAGGCCAAAGACTTGGACAAACAGACAAGCAAGACAAAGACGGTTGCGTCCGTAGGCCGCCTACGTATCCCTTTGCAAGGAATCAAACCAGTGTAGTTCTGGGACAAGATGCAAGTAATATGCACGATGCAAAAACATAACTTATGATCATGCAATGAGAATATAATGAAACATCTAGATGCAAATGTTAAGCAAAGAAATACTGCAGTTAAAGAAACCAAAGTAAGGTATAGTAACCTCTAACGTGAAAAGAAATAAACAAACACGCCAACCACATTTCATGCAGAAAGGATGTAAGAAAATTATGCAAACTTAACTACGCATCACGTAGGAAAGACAAAGAATAACACAACCGTCAGGCACACCCGAGGTGTCAAACAACATCCTAACGCGTTACACGCGGAAGAAGAGAAGGGATGGTGTGAACACTGGGATTCACCCGACTATCCTCACTCCTCCCTAGCCGAAATTCATCCCTCTCTCACTCTAGACCTTTATTTTCTCCAGATCCGAGCTTTATATGCATTTTCCAATGCCCCACGTGAAGTTGATTCACTAAAACCTCTTGATTTCCTTCATTTTGAACCAATTGAAATTTGATTTAGTGTTTTTTTCTTCATTTTCACCACTTGAGGTTAGTTTACATCGAGTTTTTCTTGGGTGTGGTGCCTTTTCCCAGGCTTTGACTTTTTCTCCCATTTTGTCTTTCTTAGGGTTGACTTTTGGCATTTTCTACCCATTTTTCTAATTTTCGCCCACTTTCTCATCTTCTTTCCAGATGGCAAACGACATACCACATGACGGAGCTTCCCTAGGGATGGAGGTGGATCCTGAGCTTGTACCACTACCACCCTAGGACACGTGTGCTACCACCCGATACCATCCGTCATTTTAGAGGGTTTGCACGAGGCGTGCCAGAGGATCTCTTGCTACGAGAGCCGGAGTTTCATTTATCCTACGGCGCCACTGAGGTATCCATTGTGTTCTTATATTTTCCTCAATGTACCTTGCATTTCTTGCATAGATCATGCTCTAGTATTGTAGTTCTTACACTGCCTTTCATCTGGTCGTCTCAAAGACATTCTTGCACTGTATTTCTTACACTGCCTTTCATCTGTTCATTTCAAATACATTATTGCACTGTATTTCTTACACTACCTTTCATCTGTTCATTCTGATTACAGGAGGACTCACACTCTATCAGAGGATACAGAGCCACATCCGCGTGGGAGTGGTACATGGAGTCCCTGTCGGCGTCCGCCAAATTGTCGATGAGGCCGGCTTCAGCTTGTTCTACATAAGGCTATCACGTCTCATAGCGAGTAGGCCCTTACTTGGCGCACTGGTAGAGAGGTGGTGGGATACCACCAACTCTTTCCACTTCTCTACCACGGGTGAGATGATAACGACTCCCCTTGACTTCGCCATGCTCACTGGCATATATGTAGGGGGTTATCCGATCCCTTACGATACAGACATAGGCATGTGAGAGGTCGCCTGGATCTACCTGTTGGGGGCTCGTCTGCGTATCTTTTGGTCAGGGATGGTGCAATACACTTAGTTCTTAGAGCATTTTAGAGGGACAGCCCCAGAGGCCCTAGAGGAGATCGAATAGTACGCCCGAGGCTTCTTGATGTTCCTTTTCGACACCATTTTGTTCGCCAACCGGGTGAACACTATCGGGCTATATCTCTTGAGCACCATGGTGGACTTGTCTCAGGTCCAACTTTATAATTGGGGTGGCGCTGGCCTGGTCACCTTATACGGATACATGAGCTCGACATCTCGCAGGAGCGGGAACATAGTCGGCAGCTACTGGAGAGCGTGGGAGGTATGCTTTACTTTTCTACGTTGCATTTCCTGCTGTGCTTTCTGCTTTGCACTTTCTGTACACCACACACACACAGTTTGATCTCTGCTTTGCACTTGTACTTTTTGTACGTTGTATTACACATTCTGCTTTCTGTATTTTCTCTATATTCTGCATTCTCTGCACGTTGCACACATATTCCGCTTTTTGCATTGCCAGTGTTTATCTGTTGTATACTCACTGTCGTCCTTTTGCCTTTTGCAGCTGTGGGTATATGCATATTTTTCCACCCTTGCCCCGGAGCCGGAGGTAGAGATGTCTCTTGTTGTACCTTACTCTCATCGGTATGACGACAAGTGTGTGAGGAGGACTAGAGAGACCTTTCCGTTCTTCCGTCAGTACTTTGACACCGTGACCGCGACAGAGATAACTCAAAACTCATGGTTATTGCTACTTCAGCTTTGCTTCATATCACATATCTAATGGCAACTAATAATCTGTGCATTCTCTGTTTACAGATCTCATGGTAGCCTTGGGCAATAATGCTTGAGGGAGTTAGGGACCAGTTTGTCGGTGCTCGGGGGGCTTCCCATTATCAGCTTGTACTCGAGGGCCCGGTCTGCCGAGCCTAGTTCTTAGGCGAGCACTTTATACACCAGACGTTGGGTTTACCGCAGCAGGTAGTTCCCATGCCACCTCCACCATCCATGCGAGCCACAGAGAGCCTCTCCTCCCAGGAGGTGATTGATTTTACTCAAGGCGTGGACACCGATTAATTTCTCGAAGAGGGAGACTATGCGACATTTATCCAGACGTATCTCATGCCTCCCTTGACGAGTAATCATGCTCGTACAGGGAAGGCAGCAGACGTCCCTTCAGCGAGCAAGGCTCGAGCATCGAGGGATACGACTAGAGGGGTGCCCTTCACTAGACAGGGCTTTGATTGGCCCGAGCTTCTGACCGAGTTGACATGTTGGTGGTACACCGGAGAGGCTTACCAGATTCTGATTGAGCCTTCGGCGGCTGGTCATACATATATCAGAGCTCCTAACTCACCTTCGGTATGCACTACAGTTTTTATTTTTTCCTTTCTCTCTAATATTCATTCCTTCTGGACATTAATCATTCCCAATACATTTGCAGGCACCTGCGGGGTACACTGAGGGACTACTCGAGCTGGTGGCTTCACTCGAGGGAATGATATTGAGGAGAGAGGCACTGCTTAGTCTTCACGGTATTCAGGTATTCATTCTAGGCATCAAATTTCCCATGACACACAGACACTGACATTTCAACTGAAAACTTCCCATATTTACACTGATATACTACATTTGTAGACCACATCTGACACCCTGTATTCACACACTGTCTCTAACTTCTGCATCGCATTTGATACTCATGCTATAACTGATATGAACTATCATTTTCAGGTTCTACCCGTATCGATGGGACCAGTAGCACCAGCAGCACCTGCACCAATAGTACCTCCTCCAGCAGTAGGGAGTAGAGAGAGGTAGGCTCCGACACGTGGCCGAGGGAGACATCATGGTTGAGACCGGAAGAGCCCTTTAGTGCGCACTTTGAGCGATGAGGACACTGAGACTAGCGAGACCGAGGAGGCTATGGGTTAATACGCCGAGTCATCCGAGAGTGGAGACGATGACGCGGGCTTGAGTTCTTCTAGTGGAGATAATGCTGAGTTAGGCTCTAAGGCAGAGAGCGGTGATAACTCTGGTTCAGACTCCGGTTCATAGGGAGGTGCAGATAGCGGCGCTGACGGAGACAACTCTGAGACTCCACCCTAGGAAGAGAACGAAGAGGACCTTTCGAGCTTGAGATAGCTGGCGTTGATTTTCTATGTTTTTGCTTAGTTTCTTTTTGCTAGTAGTGTTAGCACTTTGTACATCTTTAGACAGGTTTTATTTTGCTTTAGAACTTATACTCTTTTGTAAAAGTAACCACGATCAGAATGAAAATAAATTTTCGATGAAAAAGTGTTATATTTTTCATTTTGAGCACCACATAACATCGCATAGCATAAAAACGAGAATGATCTTGATTGAAAATTGCACATTGTATTGGCATTTTCTTAATCAGGTAATGAACCGACCAACACTTAACAAACAAAGCAAGACAAATCGATAAACAACTAACAATAACAACTCGATAAATAACACAACAACTCGACAAGCAAAAACGGCCATCAATGTGAGGGACCTCCAGATTGTTGCCATCTGTCTTCCACTCAGTGCCTTATCTTCTACAAAAGCTGGGACTTCGTAGTTTTTTCATTCCAGCTCTGTTTTTGCCACAAATGGAGGCATTTTTCCCAAAAAACTCTCAAATTGGAAAGCAACTTTAGATGGCTCGAAAAAAGTGAATTTCTGGAGTTTCGGGATAAATGCACTATTCCCGCTAAGTCGTTCTCTGTTGTGTTTTCCGTTCCTTCACGCCGCAACTAGGTGTTGGAACCCGATCACATATGCTTCCAGCATTGGGGGACAAGAGGTATGCCCTACAATTGAAGAATTCCGGGTTTTTATGGAATCCCGGCGTGACGAGGAAATCTTGCCCCAGTCTCGTTTTGGTCACATCCAAGCTTTAAGAAGGATGTGTGGATTCACTTTACATGAGGCTCGATCCTTGGTTCACAACGGAGAGCTGGATATTCTCGATTTGATTCATTGGTTTTCTGACGCCAGTGACCGAGGCGATCTTCTTTGGCGAGGTTTTTGACAACACGCCCTTTGTTTGTGCATGTTAGCACATTTCCTTCTTGCCCCTAGTTTTACCGGGTCTAGCATTTGGCTAGTTGAGGTGGCATTAGGCTTGAAAGAAGGCAAGAGTTGCATTGGCTTGGTACTGGCCGAGACTTTGATGGGCTTAGACACCTTTCATCGGCGAGTGACAAACAAATTTGTAGGAAGTCCACTACTTTTTCAGGTAATGTTTCCCGCCCTATCTTAATGCGTTTCTCACATCACTCAACACTCAAGCTCTGTTTTTCTCTCAAAACCCTTTCTCACTTTTTCTCTCCACATACACCTCTCTATTCTTTAATCTCTCTTTTTTTTTTCATCCCTCCCCAGATATGGCACATGGACAGGTTGAAAGTAGTGGACTCTTGCCCTGCATATTCAGCACGAGGTTATTTCTTTCACCGACAACTAGTTGATTTCCCGAACAAAGGGTGGTGGTGCCATTGGATGTGCAATAGGTTTGCTATTGATATTGCTTGGCGCTACCCCTGGTTTGATCTGCCTGAGATGAGCTATAGCATGGCTCGACAACCCGGCATTTAACTAATTGACTTGACACATTGCGTATTCTACTTTCCATTCCAGTTCAGGCGTCAGTTCGGACACGACCAGACTTGCCCAGAAGAGGGGGTAGAGTATCCGGCTTCATTCCCAATCCGAGGTTCACAGTTGGCTCGATACCCCAATGCTTGGAGGACAAGAGAACTTCTGGCTCCTGCTCCCAATTTTAGTTGCACCCTTTTTGGTGAATGCCTACCTTGGCTTGAAGATGAGGCACAAATCGGGCCTACTTTAGCATCGGAAGTTTTCACAAGTGCAAGGAGGGGACACAGAAACACCTGACTCATCTGTGCCCTAAGTTTATTACTTTGATCTAACTTTTCAAGTTTTCTTGTTGATTGTAATAAAAGCAACTTTGATTTGTATCAAGAGTTAGAGAACTTTGTATTGAAATCAATAAAATTGGAGTTATGGGTACTGAAAATTTTCCTTTTGGTCCAAAAATGGTCTAAGTTGTAAAAACATTAATTTGAACAAAATCAACTTTTATCAAAATTTTTCAAAACCATTTTCAATAAGGATCATACCTGGACACACCTGGAATTTATCCTTGAGATGTACAAACCCGAATCTAGAAATGGAAAATTGCCCCTAGACTGAAGCACTGCTCAGCACTGTAATCAGCTCTTCTCTCAGGGTAAGGATCACAATCGATCTTTCAAATAATGAGTGGACAAAGATGCCTTGACCAAACACATGGTCACAATTGATTTGGAGGTATTTACGGCCGGACTTCAGAATGAAGTTTCCTACGTATCCCGAAGATGGGAATCAAGCCTTACGTAGTTCGGTTTAGGTTCACTCAAGTATTGACACTCTCCTTTTACACTCTAACTTTTGCCATGGCCGCCCTTTCTGGGTTTTCAACCTTGCGAGCTCAGTTTTTCTTTTTTTCTAATTTTTTGTGGTCTAACTTTTGCCTAGGTCGCCCTTCTGGGTTTTCGGCCTACCGAGCTACTCAAGGATAGTATTTCTTCAACTTGTCTATGTTGATTGGTTGGGAGAATTTTGGGCCATCTAGGTCCATAAGAATGACAGCTCCACTCGACCAAATTGATTTGATAATGTAAGGACTAGTCCAATTGGGTTTGAATTTGCCCCTAGGGTCATGGATGGGAGCTCGGTTGTCTTTCAGCACCAAATCCCCTTCCTTAAGATTCCGAGACTTAAATTTCTTGTTAAAAGCCCTGGAAATCCTGTGTTGATAACCTTGGACATGGTATAGTGCTTTCAACCTCCTCTTATTGAACAACATCAATTCTTCGAACCTACTATGTTGCCAATCCGCTTCTGTTATCTGCACTTAGCCATAACCCGCAGTGATGGAACCTCTATTTCGATCAGCAAAATAGCCTACATCCTATAATCCAGAGAATACGGAGTTGCCCCAGTAGATGTCTGAATTGAAGTCCTATAGCCCCAGAGAGCAAATGTCTGGCCAGTCCCTGCAAGTCTCAATCATTTTCTGCAAAATATGCTTAATGTTCTTGTTGGCGGCCTCAACAGCTCCGTTGGTTTGCGGCCGATATGTGGATGACTTATAAAAAGCCATGTTGTATTTCTCCAACAAATCGATCTCTCTCTTAAAATGAGAGCCATTGTCTGAAATGATCTCATTCGGGACCCCATAACGACAAATGATGTTATTCCTGATGAACTTGGCTACATGCGATGCTTTCAGCACTGCACAGGATTGGGCTTCGACCCGCTTTATAAAATAGTCTATTGCCACCAAGATATACTCATGCCCATTTGATCCTTTCGGCATAACTGTCCCAATAACATCAATTTCCCAGACTGAAAAAGGCCATGGTGAAGTCATGTTATACAACTTCAACGGCGGAATGTTCATGCGATTAGCATGAATTTGGCATTTGTGGCATCGTCGAACAAAACTGATACAATACTCCTCCATGGTTGACCAGTAGTAACCTTACCTGAAAATCTTTCGGGCTAGCATTACTCCGCTCATGTGAGCTCCGCACTCTCTCCCATGGATGGCCTCCATTAGGTGCTTCGACTTTCTGCATCAACATAGAGCTTGTGCATTCCCAGATGACCCCTTTTGTACAACTTACCCATGCAGATGATAAACTGAATGGCCATTCGCCGTATTGCCCTTTTATCTTTGGCATTTGCCCCTAGTGGATAAGCCTCCTTTTCCAAGAAGTTTTAGATATCATAATACCAGGGGTTTTGATCTTGCACTTCATCTATTGCGGCGATCAACTCGTAGGCCGGCGTGTACCTCTGTTCAATAATGATCGGACGCATCTAGACTCCCAACGGGATGTCTATCGTGGAAGATAGAGTTGATAAGGCATCAATAAACCTGTTGTTATGTCTTAACAAATGCGTGAAGGTTAGCTTCTCAAACCCAGGAATCAGAACATCCAAGGTCTGGTGGTAGATTTTCATTTTTTTTCTCTTAACCCTCCAGTCTCTTTTTGCTTGAGACACAACAAGGTTCGAGTCCCTATTGACGTCCAACCTTTTTGCCCCTAGTTCTAGGGCGGCTTCCAAACCAGCAATGCATGCTTCGTATTCTACCTCGTTGTTAGATACTTTGAACCGGAGTTTGAAGGCTAAGGGTATATGGGAATTGTTAGGTGCTATCAGCAACACCCCTATCCCATAACCGTACTAGTTAGACGTTCCGTCAAAGTACATTGTCCAAGTTTCTTCTTCGACCTGTAGAATAGCTTCATATGGGAATAGGTATTCTATTGCTTCGTCCCTTTTCACTGGGTGATTTGCCAGAAACTCTGCTACTGCTCTCCCCTTGACAGACTTGCAAGTCACATATTGCAGCTCAAATTCGGAGAGAAGAAGCAACCAACACGCTAGCCTACTTGTAAGCCCTGGTTTCTCGAAGAGATATTTAATGGTATCTAATCTCGAAACCAGCGGAGTGAGGTAACAGGTAGCGCCTCAACTTCTTAGTAACCCATACCAAGGCTAAGCAAGCCTTCTCCAGCAGGGTGTAACGGGTCTCATAATCCAGCATCTTGTTACTAAGGTAATAGATGGCTTTTTCCACCCTATCCTAAGATTCCTAAGCAAGCATGCATCCCATCATTGTGTCCGTTACTGACAGGTAGAAAATCAATGGCTTTCCCAGCTTTGGTGGCGACAACACGGGCGAGTTCTGAAGGTACTGCTTGATTTGCTCAAAAGCAAACTGGCATCAGTCGTCCCATTAGAATTTCATTCCTTTATTTAGGAGACCAAATAGTGGTTCATAAGTCAAGGTTAATTTTAAAATAAACCGTCTTATGAATTGCACTTTACCCAAAAAACCTCACACCTCCTTTTCAGTCCTTGGTGGTGGCATTTCTAGGATGGCCTAGATTTTGGAAGGATCAACCTCGATACCCCTCTGTGTGATCAAGAAACCTAGCATTTTCCCTACTGTTATGCCAAAGGTACACTTCTGTGGATTTAACCTCAACCTATACTGTCTTATCTGATGAAAGAATTTCTTTAAGGCAGTGTAGTGCCCCTTTTTTTTCTTGGACTTGACAATCATGTCATCCACATACACCTCAACCTCTTTGTGGATCGTATCATGTAGAATTGTGGTTACAACCCGTTGATAAATAGCCTTAGCATTCTTCAACCCAAACGGCATCACTCTATAGCAGTAGGTTCCCCACGGCATTGTGAAGGCAGTTCTCGCTCTATCCTTGGGTGCCATCAGAATCTGGTTATACTCGGAAAATCTGTCCATAAAGGAGAGCAACGCATGGCCTGCGGTGAAGTCCACCAATTCATCGATGTGTGGTAGAGGAAAGTCGTCATTCGGACTGGCTTTATTTAGATCTTTGAAATCCATACACACCCGAATCCTGCCATCTTTCTTCGGCACCGGAATAATGTTGGCCAACCAAGTCGGATACTCAGATACTAGCAAAAACCCTGCATCTATCTGCTTGGTGACCTTTTCCTTAATCTTCAAAGCCCAATTCGGGCGTATTCTCCGCAACTTTTGCTTGACGGGTCAGGCCTCAGGGTCAAGAGGGATCCGATGTTGTACAATCTCAGGATTGATTCCAGGCATGTCTTTGTAGGACCACGCAAAAACATCTTTGAAATCTTTTAATAAAGCGACTAAGCACTTGCGTTCCTTCGAAGACAACGTGGACCCGATTTGGACTAGACGCGGATCCTTTTTAGTACCCACATTAATTGGAATGATTTCATCAATAAGGGGTTTTACAAACCTCTTATCCTCACGATCAATCAAATGTTTCAAAACTAGAGGAATTTCTTCCTCGTCGTTTTTATCAAAATTTTGAAAGTCATGATCAATGCAATATACAAGTGGCATAGAGAAGTGCTCAGAAATTGCACTGGTATTCATATTCAAAAGATCTAGCTCATCCAATTCCTCAGCTACAACCGACTCAAAAGAAAAGGAAAAAGACGACCAGGAAAAAACTACGGCATCTGAGTTATCAACCCCAGGAATACCGGACTCCGACTCAGAAGAACTGGAATCTGATTTCGACTCCACAGACTCTGTGGAATCAGATTTCGGTTCACTACCTGATTCAGAACTATTAGACAAAAAACCCTTCTTCAGCTGCCAAGTGAGGGACAGTGCATTGGATGCATCCAGAATACCACCGGAAGGGTCCATACCTGATTGGTCCCCGATCATGGAAACGGTTATATCATCCCCCAAGCTTTCCGAGTTGATTTGAGGATCTGAAAAGGAGACATGCTAGTGCTGTTCCTATCTCAAGTTCACTACTGTTGGACTCACCCTTTGTACTCTGTCTAGCCTTAACAATTAATTCAGTCTATTCCTCTGTGGTTTCACCCTCTTGTAACTGTAAGTCGAAGAAAATCTCAAAGCCAGGTAGATGTCGCTTTTCGGAGTTCAACCATGGCTCAGGAAAGCTGCAAAATGGGAAGTCTTCTCCCTTCCGGACAAAACGGCCATTTAGAGTTCCCTGAATTGGCCTATGCACAAGGTCAAAGTGCTTCACACTTTGCTTAGCTTTGGCTCTTCCTGCCATTTCTTTCCCTTTCCTTACCAAGTCCTCTTTGGTAGGCATATAGCCAAGACCAAAGGCATGTGGGTTATGTGGCACTTCGGCCAGTGCAGTAACGCCTTTCCAGCAACTCTTTCCTAATCCCATCCCAGGTATATGTTGTAGCTTGTTCATAAGGTAGACTGATTGAGCACTAACGTACAACCCCTCATCAATAGCCAAGATCTTTTGCACCACCCAGGCCTCAGCCAAGGAAAACCCAGACAGGAAAACATCCTCATCGCCGTGTACAATCTCCAATGCTGGTGTAGTGACCTCAGGCAGAGGATGTATAGACGAATTTCCAAACACAATGGCCACCTCCTTCCCATGGAGGTACTTCAACATCTGATGAAGAGTGAAAGAAATAACTTTCATTTGGTTCAGCCACGGCCGTCCAAAGAGTAAGTTGAAAGTGGCCGGTACATCTAGGACGTGAAACTCAATATCCTGTTGTGCAGGGCCAACTTGTACTCTAACTTGCACTGTTCCCATTACTTGTTTGCTTGTGTTGTCGTACACTCAGATCACCTGGACTGTAGGTACAAAGTCCACTGGCTTCAAGCCAATAACATAGGCTGTGCGAGACGGACAAACATTGATTGCAGACCCAGTGTCAACCAATACAACCGGCACCCACTTCTCTCTACACTTAATTGAGATGCATAGCGGTTTGTTATGTGCAGAGCCTTTAGGTGGCAATTCTTTATCCCAGAAGGTTAAAGCTGGCACAGCACCTCATGGGAAGACAAGTCCCACTAGTTACTCCGGGGTGGTGTCGACAGACAGCTTGTCGGTGTACGCGCGAAGCCATAAGCAATCCCCAGATAGATATGTCTACTTGAATCTTCTTTAACTGTTTCAGCACAGCCTCTTCCTCTAATAGTTTTTCCCTCTGTTTTTCAGCTTCTTTGTCCTTTTCGGATGCATCGGATTGGTCTAAGTGTGGGGCTTGAAGTACCGCCCACTTCTAGTCATATGATCCATCTTCTCAGAATACCAAGTTGTAGACACCCCATTTTTGACTGACCTTAAGACTTAGATGTCATCGATTGAGCACTCGGTGATGGTGCATGTTGTGCTTGTTTCGAGTCTCTGGAGTTTCGTCTGAGAGCCTTGCCTCCGGGCCTCTGAACTCTTTTGTGCTTCAGCTCGGTTTGTGGACCGAACTTTGTTTCTTTTCTCGGAGGGAGGGAGAGGTCTTGCAGACCATCTCTCTGTGGTCGTAGACTACTTTTCGTGGTCATAGGCCACTTTTCCCATTTGGAGACTAGTTTTCGATTTTTGGAGCCTTTGGCCATGCGCCTTGTCTCGGGACCGCTTACCATTCCCCGTTTGGCATGGCTTTTGAACCACACGTTGTTTCCTCCGCCTAGAGGAACACTGTGGTCTGGGAGACCAATTTTGTGGTTGCATACCACTTTTGATGCTCGTCAGCTAGTTTTCGGGACTTTTGGCCGCGTGTTTCGCCTCCCGATTTCTCGTCTTGCATCTGCTTTGGTTTTTTTTTAGTACAAACCTTGTTTTCCTTGTTCGGAAGTGGTACAAGGGTGGGAGACCACTTTTTCTCCTTGGAGACCACTTTTCCTTCTGCTAGCCAGTTTTCTTGTCAGATAACTGGCTTTCTTGGTCTTTGGACCATCTTTTCTGGTTGGCCAACATACCACCACCTTGCATTTAGTGTTTTGACCTCTCCTACCTATGGCCGACTATTTTTTACTCTGGTTGACCACCTAAAGTGGTCGGCCGACCACTTTGACTATCAGGCCAACCACTTCAAGTGGTCGGCTGCTTTTTGACACCTTTTTGGAGATATTTTTCTCCAACTGGCACGGTTGGAGGACTTCAGGGCCATCCTCCATACACGTGTATAGAGGGATTGCCTTGGTGCTTAGCATCTCCTAAAAGCTTTGCCTTTCCTTTTCTATAAGAGGGAGGCTCTTCCTCCCTCCTCTAGGTTGAGAAAATCTGAGGGAGAGGGATAGATATAGTGTTGTATCTATATTGCCTTGTTTGCTTCATTTTTGTGCTCAAAAGTGTAGATTTGTCTTAGTTTTGTGCACAAACACACACTTAAACACCTTGCTTGTGTTGCTGTGGCTCCTTGAGGTTGTCTTTGGTGTTCTTGGATTGGTTTAAGTTCAAAAAGGCTGCTGGAGTTGCAGTAATAAAGAGGGTCTTGAAGGGTGAGCTTTTGACCTTTAAATCCCCCTTTCTTGCTTAAGCTTTTAGCCTATCTTGCATGCTATTTTAAGCTTAGCTCATAACTGATAAAATTTCTATTTTTGTATGCTTAAAAAGTTTGTTTAAGATCACTTTGGTGTTTGGGGTTGTTTACCCCCTCTTAGGCCTTGTTTGGCCTTGTTTTTGAGCCTTTTTTGTGAGCTTCGGGACCACCTTGTATTGGCCTTCTCACCACTGAAATCTAGAGGGATTTCCAGAGGGATTTCAATGGTGGGGATGGTGTTTTAAGGTCCTAAGAAGGGGAGGGCCATCCTCTCTCATTGCATCTTCAATACATGCCTTAATATGCCTCATGTTTGAGCATCTTTACTAAGTGTATGTTGGCCACATCTTGGCTTGTATTTGTGGTTATTTTTCTGAGGCATACCATTGTTTTTACTTTCCTTGGTCACTCCATCCATGGTTAATACACTTGTAGTGTAAATCACACAATCTAGTCTTGTATGCCTCATGTTTGAGCGTGTCTTTCTAGCTTGATTTGGAGCCATCTCAGTGGGTTTTTGGTGTTGTTTTAACATGCCTTAGATCTGTTTTGGGTTGGTTTGGTTGGCTCTTGCATGCCTGATACACTTGTAGTGTAAATCCCTTAAACTACCTTTGTATGCTTCATGAAGTAGCATGTCATTTTAGCTTGGTTTGAGTCCATTTCAGCATGTCTTTGGTGATGTTTTACCATTTCATACCTCTGTTTAGGTTTTGTTTGGTTAGCCTTTGCACGCTCCTTGCACTTGTAGTGCAATCCCATAAATTGGCCTAACATGTCATTTTAGAATGCTTTTGGCTTAGCTCTGAGAAGAATTTGTCCATGTTTTAGCATGTTTAAGGTCTGATTTGTGTTGAATTGGTCATCCGTGACTTGTTTTGTATAGCCTTGGTTCAATCTAGCTTGTTAGCCTTATGTATTGAATCCTCTAGCATGCATTATTTGGCCTATTTTAATGATTTGGCATCATTAGTTATGTTATTTCAGTCCATGTAGTGTGGCCATACACTTGCATCTTTTACTTATTCAATGCGTTGGAGGGTTTGCCCCTTTATGCCTTAACATGAATCATTGCGTATGCCTTCATGCCATAACTTGCGAGCCATAATTTCAGTGTTTATTTGGGGGTTATTTTGCCATGATATAACTCTAATTTTTATTGGTTGAGTCATCCCATGCTTGGTCTTAATAGGTGTAGTGTAATCCACCTTTTTTGCCTTGTATGCATCATGCCTTATACCTCACCATGCTAGCTTGTTTTGGCATCCTTCCATACATGTTTTAGACTCATTTTGACATGTTCTAGGACTGTTTTTGGTTGCCTTGGTCACATGCTTCATATTTTGTAAACTTGTAGTACAAATGCTCTTGTTTGCCTCAAGCTTTGAGCACCATTGCATGCTTCATTTGTGTTGCATACATGATTTGGCATCACTTAACATGACATTTCAAAGCATTTGGTATTGCCATGTTCCTACCTCAATCATACTTTAAGTGCCTTTGAGTGTTATGCATTGTTGCCTAGTTTATGCCTTAGCTCGTATGCTTGCATGCCTAGGCCTTTGAGCCCTTACCTCTGCATGTTTAGGTCCTTATTTTGACCTATTTGAGCTCTGTCCATGCTTAGTTCATGCATTTGTGCCATGTATTGCATGCCTCCTTTGTAGTCCTCTTTACTAGCCTTCATGCCTTAAGACTCTTGCATGCCTTACTTGCTTTATTTGAATGATTTGGTATCATTTCTTACCTCATTTCAGTGCATTTGGTATTGTTACACTTGCACATTTGTCACTCTTTGAGCATTCTTGAGAGTTGTGCTCTTAGGACTCTTTCATGGCCAATGCATTGTGCATGCATGCCTTGCTTTATGTGCTTTCATTTCATCACCAATGGCCACTGTTTTGGGCATGATTGAGGTCTACCCTTTTGGTTTAAGTCCATTGAGTATACCATGTATATTGCATTGAGCATGCCATGCTTGGTATATTACATATTGTTGCCCTTGTTGCATTGCATTATGCATGCATGCATTACATTGCGTTAAGAACCCTATGATTGCCTTGCATTGAGTATGCCATCTAATTCTTAGCATTTAGCATTGTGTATGCCATGCTATTCCTTGCATTGTGAATGCTAGGTTGCTAGTTGCATTGTGTATGCCATGTAGATCATCGCATTGTGTTTGCCATGTTATTCCTTGCATTGTGTATGCTACGTTGCTAGTTGCATTGTGTATGCCATGTTCATCGCATTGTGTATGCCTTATACCTTGCATTGTGTATGTTTAGGTTACATCATGGCATTGTGCATGCTAATTGATATTTGCATTGTGCATGCTAGTTGTTGCATGCATTAGTATTGTGCATGCCATTAGCCTTGTTAGGTTGTTCAAGTTGCATTCCATGCTTACATTACATTGCATTGAGCATGCCACGTTATGTGTTGCATTGTGTTTGGAATAGGTGTTAGTCCAAACACGGGAAATGAGGGACGTTTCATACTTAAAGTGATGAAACGTACCTCAAATTCTAGTCGCCGATGCTCTTGATCATGCATGATAGAGTTTTAGGTTTTATGTATTTACTTGTGCATTCATTCCATATTGAATTGTGCAACTTCGTCTCTCGGCCATCACGCATGGAAATGCGCGATTGGTGGCCCGAGGGTCGAGAACCTACACTCCCTTGAGTTCATGATATGATAGGGAGGGTGGTTGTGCACACATATCTTGCAAATACATTGCCATGCCCTTTCTTGCTCTCTGTTGCAGAAAACTGGGATTCAGCAGCAACAACTGGCCGGCCAGCCAGAGAAAGTAGCTGGCCGACCACTTTCCTGGTTTTTCAACAACCAAAAGTGGTCGGCAGGTGTTTCTAGAGACCAAAAGTGGTCGACCACCCTCCCACAGGATTCCTAAGGTGGAGTTTCAGCTTTCTGGAGCTTGGTGCAAGTTTCTGAGAAACAAATGAAAACAGAGGCAAATCGGTGCATCGCATTGGATTTCCGAACGAGGCGACCGAGCATGCATCCAATCTTCTCCCCTCAAGAACCTCCTAGTTTACTGCTTTCCTTAGCTGCCATGCTTAGATAGTTTGCTTTTGCTTTGGTTTGTACTTTAATTAGTTAATACATTAGCTATTCAATTCGTTTTGTAATAATTAGTTAACTAGGATTAGTTAATTAATTTGTTTTGTAATAATTTGTTTAATTAGCTTGGATTAGCTAGTTAGCTTCTTATTTGGTCTCTCCCTCGAGAGAGCCAATTGTTGTAATAAGCGTGCGTGTGTGTGATGCATGTCTTCCAACCTCCATTTCTTTCTCCCTTTTACTTAACCGTTTATGATGGTTAGTTTTAGGGAATATTTCATTTAGCATCCTTATGCTATGCATGTTTGCATCATTCATCTGTATTGCATGCACCGGGCTTGACGCATCATACTAACTGCATTGTATTTCAATACCTATTTGAATACATGTATCAAGTATTGCATCTCACATGACATTCTAGAATAACCGAGCCTATTTCTTAGTTACATTTTTGCATGTGTTGCATTAGCCATCTTAACATGAACTAGGATCATGCATGATTTCTAACTAGTTCACTGTTTTGGCTCGGAGTACACTGTGAGTGTTTATGCTTTAGCATCTTGCATGTGTGTGAGTGTTAACATGAAAGCATGCTTGCCATGAGGCTAACTGCTTATTTGACATAATTGCCTGAATGCCTGTGGGTGAAGGTTGGATTACTTGAATTGGAACAATTCATTGAAATCTGCATTTTAGCCTACTTGCGAGTAGCAAACTTGAAACCATTTTCCAAACAAACGGATATGCGATGTTTTGTTCCAAATTAGGCGATCTAGTCTATACTTGTTTGCTGTGTGCATCACATAGTAATTCTAGCTAATTAACTGGAATAAGAACACATGTGTTTTCAAAAATAAGATATCATGTTTAGTACAGGCCGATCTTTGATCGGGCGAGCGGGGGTGCTCATTAAATGACCTTCTCCAATCGTGCCCAAGTTCCCGAGCCGAGGCAACTTTGGTGATGACGGACACGTGGCCTTAGGCACGAGTCAGGGTTTCCTAAATTTCTCCAAAATAAAATATTTAGGTGGCGACTTTGTATCTGGCAAAGCAGTCCATGTTTGGCACTTCTTTATAAAAATCAGTTTTCCAAAACGATTTGCCAGATTTGGACTCTTTGGTGATTTATCGGTTTTACATCGCACATTGTAAGATTAGATTTAGAACCGTGACATTTGAGTCTAGACTGTAGTAGCTCAGAGAACAAAACGGGGTTTCCTTGGGAGTTCTCCGGAGCGCATCTACACAAGTGTTGTCTGGCAAGTCTTGGCCCCAATCTTCATCGATGTGGGTAAGATGCAGATCATCATCTTCCCACCATACTTCTCCGGCAACCGATAAGAAATTGTTTGGTTCCGTTGTAATTACTCTTACATCACAGTTATCCCCCGTAGGGTGTTTGGCTTTCCCAGCTTTCTAACTATTCTTATCTCTTTCCTGTTCAAAACGCTTCATTGTGGCCTCTTGTTCTGTATCTGCAGTACTAACAATGCTCGATTCCTGAGCTGAATTCCTAATATCGGCGCTCTCCGGCAATTTTCCCTTGTTCTTGGCCGTTCTGGCCCTTGTAGCAGTTCCTGCTCCTAGCTGTTCCAGCTTTGGTTGAAGTCCCTCATCCACATTAGGTTCATCACTAAGCCACCTAGAGTTGTCTATCGACCCGTTCAGATCGAACTAGTTAATGTGTACATCTTCCGAATCTTGCTCATCGAAGAATTGCAGATTATCGATGTCATCCTCCAATTCTGCTAGATCATCCAGACCTTGGCTCGGGCCATCCTCTCGGACTACACTGAACACAAGGCAAATGGGACATTTCTTACTCAATAGTGATGAAATGTTCCGTTTTCCTAGGTCTTCGTTGCCCTTGATCATGCATGATAGGGTGATGGACATTTTGGGTCTTGTTTTAACATTTATTGAACTTGCACAATTGGTTTCACGAGCCATCATGCAATGAAATTGCTTGATTAGTGGTTTTGTGAACCAAATCTTGTCCCTCATTTGATTTCCCCATGAAAAGGAGAGATAGGGTGTGCAGACAATCCTTGGAAAACCCCATTTTTGCTCTGTTTGTGCTCTGTTACAGCATGGTGATCCAATGCATCATTGGCCGGCAGTGCCTCATATATGGCCGGTAGTACACATTTTTGGCTGGCAGATGGCCGACAAGCCCCTGATGCAAGCCATAGAGAATATTTGGTAAGGGGGAGTAGAAAGGTTCTGGCAATGTTCAACCCTGCAAACAGAGGCCTTTGAGAGCAAAACAGTGGTCTTCCCGAGCAAGAACCAAGCATATGCACTTTTCACTTCCTGAGGCGGAGCAGTGGTAGCATAGTTTAATGTCTTAATTGCTTACTTCGTGTACATTTGTGTTAATTAATTAGTTTTCTAGTTAGTTAAAGTGTTGTAATAGTTAGTAATTAGCTTAGCTAGTTATTCATTTGCTTTGTAATAATTAGTCTAATTAGCTTAATTAGATTAGCTTAGCTTAGATTAGCTTAGCTCTTATTCATTCGAGCCCTCCTTCGCAAGGACGTAATGTTGTAATAAGTGTGAGTGCGTGTATATATGTTTTCCAACCCCACGTCTTTCTCCCTTTTATTTACTTGCTTTTGATGGTTAGCATGTTTTAATTAGCATATCGTATGCTTGCATCCATTCATTCGTATTGCATGCACCAAGGCTCGGTGCATCATTCAAACTGCAGTGTAATTTCAATATCTTCTTTGAATACGTGTTTAACCGCATGTTATCAAATCGATCCATATGCCATATTAGTAGCCGAGCCTATTGATTGCATATTGCATGTGTTGCATTAGACGTCTTGTATAGTTAGGATCATGCATCTTTCTAACTAGTTTCTGTTTTGGCTTGGAGTACTCGGTGAGTTTTTACGCTTTAGCATACTTGCATAAGTGTGAATGTTGCCATGATTAGCATGCTTGGCATAAAGCTATGTGCTTAAATGCTAAACTGCATGAATGCTTGTGGATGAAGGCTTGTTGTTTGAATTGGAAAAATTCAACAAATGTGTGTTTTAAAGCCCACTTTTTTGACTGGCAAATCATGTTTTAAGCCCACTATTTTTTATGACAAATCCGCATCTTTAAGCCTACTTAAGGTGGCAAATTCAAACCATTTTTGCAAAAACAAACACGAGTTGAATTGTTCCAAATTGAGCAAACTAGTCTATACTTGATTGTGCACATCACATAGTATTATTAGCTAATAACCAGAACAAGAACACATAATGTTTATAAAAATCATATCATGATTAGTAGAGGCCGATCTTTGATCGGGCGAGCGGGGGTGCTCAATTCATGACCTTCTCCTCTCATACCTAAGTTCCCGAGCTGAGGTAACTTTGGTGATGACGGACATGTGGCCTATGGCACGAGTCAGGGTTTCCTAAATTTTCCCAAAATAAAATATTTAGGTGGCGACTCTGCATTTGGCAAAGTAGTCCAGTTTTGGCATTATTTGAATTAAAATCGATTTTCCAAAAAGATTTGTCAGATTTGGACTCTTTGGTGTTTATCAGTTTCACATTGCACTTATGAGACTAAATTCAGAACCGCGGGAGTCCAAACTATGAGGCCTTCATTTTAAACCTTCAAAAAGGGGGCGTGAAAAAAGCCGAGTCCACAATTTCTAGCGACTCTACTAGGGACTTAGAGAACTTAAGTCGAACTCATGATATGTTGTTTTATTTACACCTATGTGTTTCTTTGCATTTGCATTTGCATCGGTGCGCCTAAGTCACGGTGTTTGCCATCTGCTATTCCTGAGCGGTTTGTCAAAGGCTTGCTTAGAAAAGCGTGCCAAAAGGCTGACCGATTGCGGGCTTTGCCACGATGGGAACACAACCCTTGGATTTGGACTACCGCTGTACCGTTTGATCCTCCTTTCACTTCTCGATGTTAGGTGTGAGAGGTATATTAGGTAGTCTTGCTGAGGTACCCTTTTTGACCAATCGACCTAGTTGCATATCGGAAGCCATAGCGACTGTTCCAAACTAGGATAGGTTACTCACCTGAATGCAGGAATTGTATAAAATTGCTTGTTTTACATAGTGAATCCCTTGCTCCTGACGAAATTAGGACAAGGTAACCCTACCCCATCATAGGGGTGCTTTGGCTCTCACTTGCTTGATATGTGCTTTTAGAATGAAACTCTGTAGGAATGTATGTATCAGTTGCAAGTCTGGGTATTAGTTTTGAAGTAGAAATTAGTGTTGAGTACAGTTCTCTAGCTTATGATTGCAACTGCGTGTTGTTTCTGTTTGAGTCGAGGTGCTGTGCGATTTCTGATTTTTGTTTCTTTTTGCTTTATTTTCTTTTTGCAAGGTATTTTTTCACCATTGCTTCAGACGATTCTGTTACCCCCCAAGCACTTTGGACTCAAGTAAGGCGACTTTACCAATCTGGGGATCTTGTAAGAGGACAGCCAGTGTTTGCTTTACTCTGGAAATAGAGTATTCACCAGTTCTAATAACTCAACATCCCTTAGTCAGCATGAAAGTTATGCTTCGTCAACTCCAACAGACCATCGAGACTATGCAGCTAGATACTGCCCGCCAAGCGGAGGTCACAACCCGCCAAGCTGAGATCGCAGCCCGCCAAGTAGAATTGATAGACAGACTTTAGCAACGGCAACCGTCAGTAGCCTACGCATCCCATGCACCCCCAACAGGAATTCTGGCACCGGGGTCACAATTAATGTCCAGGAAAATGCAGGCATTCAGGTAGATCCCATCCCACCTTAGACCTCCAAGGCACCAGTTTACCAAATGGAGGTGCTGTTTGAATTTGAGGTTAACCCCACTGCACTGAAGGTCAACGAGCTAGAAAATCTCTTCAAACGGGCACATGGCGCGAATTCAATCGCTAATAATAGACCGGTTTGATGGCTTCGGGGATCCTATGGTCCATCTACGACTCTTCTTTGACATCTTACGACCATTGGGTCTCTCTAGACTACATAAGTTGTCGCTTTTTGGCAGGACCCTGTCGGGTATAGCGGCCATCTGGTATGCTAAGCTTGAAGACTCTGTGAAAAGAAACTAAGAGGAAATGGGCGAGGCCTTCATAGCATAGTACTTCTACAATACTCAGATCGAGGTCACTACTCGTGATCTCGAAGCGACTCGTCAAGAGCCAAAGGAGGGTTTCTCGGATTTTGTGACTTGGTGGAGGGCTAAGGCCTCTATAATGACTATTCGACCATCTGAAAAGGACCAGATCAGAATGGTGGTCCGTAACTTGCAAGAAAGACTATTACAAAAGATGATAGTCTTGCCTTTGTTTACATTTGCTGAGCTCCATGAAATAGGGGTTCAAATTGAGGATGCGATGAAGCAGGGTCTGATAGACTATGAGAAGGAACAACCCAAAAGGTCCTTTACATGCAATTCCAATGCTGCCACGACTGGTGGCACCTTTGCACGGCCTTCGGATGTGAGCATGGTCACCACCACACCCAAGACTGCCACCCCCTTTGTTGGCACATTCAACACAACTTCACAAACCTCAAGCCATCAGGCCCGAGGCTAGAGGGTCTTCACCCCGCTTTACATGTCCCCATCTGCAGCCCTGAGGGTCCTAATAAAAAAAGGACATCTTAAACCGTTAGAACAAAACCTGTTGCCCGATCCTCTCCTTCCGAAACACAACCCGGCCAAATACTGTGCTTTTCACTAACAGCATGGTCATGATACTGATCAGTGTTTCAGATTACGTCATCAGATTCAAGATCTTATTGACAATAAGGTGATAGCACCTCCCGAAAAACCCAACGTCACTACAAATCCTCTCCCACCACATAACCAAGCCCCTCTACCCCGGCAAATAAACCTCATCCACACATTGACCGTCCCTTATGACCACAGTGTATATATCACCCTTTCCCACCTACCCAAGTCAGCGTTGTTTATCCTTGAGAGCACAGACTTGTGCATGATGAGTGCATCGTCACTCCAACCTGAACCTGTGGTGGTGATAGTGGAAGATGAAGGGAGGTCAGCCTCGGTGGAGAATATCAGTCTGTTGCCTGAGGGCTTTGAGGATTTATGTGAAGAGACATACGACCCGAGTTACTATGTTGTGCCGATCAATCAAGCTAAGCCGGAAGTGGGGTTACCGACTGGGATGGAGGTCAGTGTAGTCCAAGAAGATGGACCAAGTCAGGGATTAGATAATCTATGGCTTCGCAAGTGCACAGACAAGCTGTACTGTCGGTGATGGATAAACAGAAGTAGTCTATCGACACTACCTCGGAACAACTGGTGGGATTAGTCTTCCCGAGAGGTGCGGTGCCAACTTTAACCTTTTCCGACAAGGAACTGCCGCCGGAAGGGTGTAGGCTCGACTTTCTTCGTGCCCCATTTTTGGAGAGCTCGAATTGGTCCTACAGTTCGAACTCCTATCATGGTTCTGAGAACGAGCTGGCCTCTCCCACACTAATAACAAGTGAGCAGCTGGCCTCTTCCCTGACTCTAGCTCTGAGAACGAGCTGTAGACTGTGCAGATCACTGCCTTGCCCCTCTATGCGGGCAAGCCAGAGACTTGTAACCCAGCTGGCCACACTTGAAACAAGCGAAGTCCCCCTGTCCACCTCTTCCAAAACCTGAACTCGGTATTGAAAAGGTAGATCTCAACTGTGCTCCCTGGGACTATTAGGGATTAGAACCTTTCTGCCTCTCACTGTCCCCTTGGGCATCCAAACTCCTACCGAAGCCTCTCATCCTCTCCTCCTCCAATTGAATCACGGTCTCCAAATGAGCCGCCACTTCCACAAGGCATCTGTAATCCCTAATCATTGAACTAGTCACTTTGAACATCAGCCCGGTCCTCAACCACTTTTCAAACTCCAAGCAACGGTGCTCCTCAGTCGCCACTAGCTTGGGTGCAAACCTAGACAAGCTAGTAAAGGTGGCTTCAAACTCTGTCACAGGTGTGTTCAGCTGCACCAACTTGGTGAACTCGTCTCTCAACTTCTCTCTAACCGTGAGAGGCAAAAACTTCTCCTGGAAGGCGTCAACGAAGGCCTTCCAAGTCCCCCCAATGCGCCTCCATGCATACTTCCACCATTGACTCGCGTCTCCCTTCAACTGAAAGAATGCCAAGGTCATTCTCAAACCTCCATCTTCGATGCCAAGCATCTCAAGCATCTTCACCATCTGCTGTAGGCACTCATCTGCTTTTAGTGGCTCATTGGGATCACCCAAAAACTCATTTGGATTCGACTGGAAGAACTCTCTTTTTAGAAAAGATGGCCCTGCCTCAGCTACTTGGGCCTGGACTTGATTCTCAGCCCTGAGAATGTCCATGGATTCTCACAATACTCCATCCATTTCACGGGCTAAGGCGCCCATGGCTTGCTAACCAACTGGTTCGGCCATGTTGGCCTGACCAACATCCTCCTCCTGTGCCAGAATATCATCCAGTATTGGCATCTCCTAACATAAACGATATGCTTTCATTCATCAGAGTTTGTAAGATAACACATGCAATATACATTCATAAATGAACATCCTGAATCTATAGCATGTAATATCAGTTAATGTTTAACAAAACAAATACCCAATAGGCTTACATCTTTCCAAGTCATTTCTTGGTTACAACAAAAGAGAGTTATAAGCTCTGGACATATATAGCTCTAGGCTTAAAAGAACATTAAATACAAAATAACATAAAAAGAGCCTTTGGCTCCAAAGTCCTCCTAAGCTACATCCTTGGAGGAGGCATGTCACCGATACCTGAAAATGGTTTCCCAAAGTAGGGTGAGCCAAAGCCCAGTAAAAACAATCTAACACAATATATGAGGATTAACGAGATATAAGTGTGATGAGAATGTCCCGTAGATACATCCACTTCGTTTATTCTACCAAACTGACGATACACCTCATGAGCTTCCAACAAATAAAAATCATCATATAATGCGTTCACTTTTATTTTCCATTTTACGGAAATTTCGTCAGTGGGAATTGGCACTCATGTATACAAATGATTTTCGGGACTATCACCCTTCACACACAGGCCAACTTAGTTCAATGGAGTCCATCCCTTTTCTTTTCCTCAAAACATGGAGTACATCCTCTTTCTCCTCTTAATTATCACACATATACAATGTATATCATCCATAATCATATTTAATGATAATGCTTAAGGGATTGGTTTCAATTCGCCTAATCCACATGCAAGGTCTACAACAATCATGGCTATCCTCCACCGATAGCCCAAAACAAATATTTCTAAACATATATAGAATCTCTATAACAAATAAATCATCAAATTTCCATAGGTGAGTGATTAAACAAATCCAACATCACCATTCATGTATACATCCTCCCAATTTCACATTTTCCATACTAATTTCATTATTTATACAAAATAATTATTTTAGACATTTTAGGGCAACACTTCTTATTTTCCAAATATCAATCCAAAGATCAAAATCAACTATATTAACACAAGATGACCCCCTATCCAAACCCCATAATCAATTATATAATCCCTACATAGAAATCCCTTATTTCAAACTTGAACCCAAACCCTAGGTTTGCTCAAAACACTCCCAAATCTCACCATTTTCACACAACAACCTATAACCAAGTTAAAACCTATATTAAGATGTAGAGATTCCCTACGTCAAGTTTAGAACACCAAAGGACAAGGATGAAACTTCAAATGATGTTGAAATCAAGTTCCAATCAGATCAAAACAGAGCTCTCAAAGTGCTCTACCCTCTTTCTAAAGACACTAGGGCGGAAAGATCAACGGATCTATGAGAAAAACTAGGGAGAGAGAGTATTCTAGAGAGAGAAGGTCTCACTTTAGGGTTTTTGAAAGAAAAGATCTGAAAAGGTGATGTAAAAAGTCATTTTTGTGATTTGATATATGTACAGTCCGCACGAGTAGAAGAGTCGACGCTCGAGTGTCAAACACAATAAGTTAGTTTGCTCGAGCGCAAGAAAAGTCGCTCGAGCGCCAAGACACAATCAACGCTCGAGCGCCAAGACACAATCGACAAGACACTCACCGCTCGAGCGCAAGAAGGGCTGCTTGAGCATAGATAACACACATCCAGTAGTTTTGCAGACTACAGACCAATGCTCGAGTGCCCAACTGCTCGAGAGCAAGAAATGCTGCCCAAGCGTAGAAAACACTTTCCTAGTAGTTTTGCAGACTTGCAAAGTACTGAGAGTTCACAAAACCTGCTCGAGTGTGAGAAGTGCCGTTCAAGCGGAGGAGTAAAATTTTTAAAGCCCGCTCAAGCGCAAAAATGGCTACTCTAGCAGAGGAGAAAAAATCTGGGCAACAAAGGTTTGGAAAAAGAAGCAACCAACCTTTTCCAAACGCACAACTACAACCCAAAGCCAATTTCCAAGGGATATAAGGGAAGAAAGAGGTAAACAACAAAACGAAAGCATTAAACCTGAGTCCAAAACACCACAAGAATCGGGTAAAAAATCAGGATCGCTATACCAAGGCTGCAGACAGTGTGGCTGGCCAAGGCAACGGACAATGCTACTGGCCAAGGCTACGGGCAGTGCCGCTAGCCAAGGCATCGGCCTGTGTTACTGGCGAAGGCTATGGCCTGTGCTGTTGGCGAAGGCTGCGACATGTGCTGTTGGCCAACGTTGCGGCATGTGCTGCTGGCCAACACTGCGACCTATGTTACTGCCCAACTCCTCGTAAAGTTTTAACAATCCACTTAGGCCGTAGGAATTTCATTTCAGCATGCACGTAAATGGATTTTGTGCATCGAGGAATACACTTGGGCTATATTACGTATTTTTAGCCTCGCGAACAATCAGTCAAAGGGGGGATAGGGAGGGAGGAGGGACGAATTGGAGTGATACAATGCTGAATCTTAGTGGATCGTGGCAGAAGGCCACTCTACCACTTATAATACCCCGTCGCGTATTTAAGTCATCTACAAAGGATTCTACTAGCCACTCGAGATAGGAATTGTACTTCAAGGCGGCCCGCTCTACTCATCCGCCGCGCAGGCTTCACCAATAACACGTGCCTTTAGGGGCCGAACAACCCCTACTATGGGTCAACAAGCGGGTCGTGGGCGCATTCATTGCTTCTAGCCCAAATTCTTATTTAGAGGCATTCAGTCATAATCCAGTGCATGGTAGCTTCGGCCCCCAAAGGCCTTTAGGCCTTTTCCTTGCATAGGCCTCTTACCTTGCATAGGCCTTTTCCCCTAGTGGGGGAGGAACAAAACTGTGTGGTCAGAATGCCAAAGCGGACAATATGTGCAAGGCACGGGGACCGGTGACTTTATTTGGCGCTGTCTGTGGGAACTCCCTCCGGGGTGACCGGAGCCAGCGCGGCTAGGCGCTAATGTGCGGGAAATCCCACATCGGTCTGTGAGAGACTACTTTCCCACCTTATAAGCAGGCTGGCTCCTCTTACCTTGCATAGGCCTTTTCCCCCAGCAGGGGAGGAACAAAACCGTGCGGTCGGAATGTCAAAGCGGAAAATATGTGCAAGGCACGGGGACCGGTGGCTTTATTTGGCGTCGTCTGTGGGAACTCCCTCCGGGGTGACCGAAGCTAGTGCGGCTGGGGGCTAATGTGCGGGAAAGATGTAGCATGTGTGCATGTTTTCAGACTCAAGCAGATACCGGGTACTAGTGTGTATGCAGTGAAATACAGTGTGCGCCGTGTGTTTGGGTGATTCAAAGCCAGTGCAGTGTGTGTGCATGTGTCAGTCTCAAACAGATATTAGTTGCACGTATGTTTACGATCAACTACAGTATACAGTATATCAGAGTTAAGCAGTTAAAGAGCATAACCAGCCACGGCAGTTTTGCATCCTGCATTGCGGAAAGTAAAGAAAAGAAAGAAAGTTACCTCGGAAACGCCGAAGGACAGATGGGAGGTGGGCTCACGCAGTAGTAGCTCGGGGGGCACGTGCCTATCAAAGCTCTTGAACTGGCGTAGTCCGTTAGGGAGCATCTCGTGAACCGCCGGCCTGTAGGTCTCCGGATTGAACGGCCGGATGCGGAATGGCAAGGGCTCGGCCTCGGGATCCATCTCGTGCTCTGGAGGGGCTCCGCCCTGGGGAAGATCGTCCGCCATCTCGAAGAAAATGCGAAAGTGGCCGGAAGATGAAAAACCGGGCAAGAAGGCGAAAAGTCAACAAAAAGTCAAACCCCGAGAGGGTCGGAAAAGGCCGGAAAAGCTGGAGTGTGGAAAAGGCACGGGTATCGAGAAAAACTCGAGGGAAACAAGCCCCGAGTGGCAAAAATCGAGAAAGAAACACCGAAACGAAGTTTCGTTCGGTTGAAAATGTCCGAAACGCGAAGGTGATCGCGAATCGAACGACGAAACGGGAGCTAGAACGCAAGAAAATGAGAGAATCGAGGGAGGGAAACACTCTAGAGAGAGAGGGAGGTAATTTTCGACCAAGGAGAAGTGAAAAAAATAGGGTTAGAAACCCTATTTTAAAAGACCCGTGCCGAAATGACAAAACTGCCCCGATACAGCAATTCTTTGCCGGTCGGCCACACTCTTTGCCGGTCGGCAAAATATTGTGCCGATGGAATTGTATGATGGCCGGTGGACGGCCGGTGACTCATTTGATGGCCGGTGGACATCCGGTGGCCTCCTACAGTGATTTTGGAGCCTCCTACACCCTTGTTTGAGTCATGTGTGGGGTCCAGGGACTTTAGTGCTCAAAACAGTGCAAAACAGTGCATTTCCGACGCTCAACCGGCCTCCGTTTTGACCTCGGGTCATGTCTTCAGTGCGTGGTACTCAAATTCGTGCAAGGTGTATCCTTTTCGTATCCTTTTGGCTTTTACAAAACTCAAAAGTTGCCCCATGCGTATCGCATATCAATCGCACTGTCTTGTGCGCTCGCGTTGTCCAAAACGCATCGCGCGGTTTTGCGCATCTCATTGCATTTTGCATGCATTCAATCAATTTCGTTACTTGCGTAGACCGCATGTTTTCCCTGCGTAGACCGCATGTTTTGATCGCGTAGACCACATGATTATTCAAATTTCATTACTTGCGTAGACCGCATGTTTTGCTTGTGTAGACCGCATGTTTGTTCAATTCATTACTTGCGCAGACCGCATGTTTTGCTTACGTAGACCGCATATTTGTTCAATTCATTACCTGCGTAGACCGCATGTTTTGCTTACGTAGACCGCATGTTCTACTTGCGTAGGCCGCATATTTATAATCAATTTCATTACCTGCGTAGACCGCATGTTTTGATTGCATAGACCGCATGATTATTCAAATTTCATTACCTGCGTAGAGCGCATGTTTTGATTGCGTAGACCGCATGATTATTCAAATTTCATTACCTGCGTAGACCGCATGTTTTGCTTGCGTAGACCGCATATTTGTTCAATTCATTACCTGCGTAGATTACATGTTTTGATTGCGTAGACCGCATGTTTGTTCAATTTCATTACCTGCGTAGACCGCATATTTCGCTTGCGTAGACCGCATGATTTCCTTGCGTAGACCGCATGATTACCTGCGTAGACCGCATGATTTGCTCATTCAATTTCATGACTTGCGTAGACCGCATGTTCGGCTTGCGTAGACCGCATACTTATGTTCAATTTCATTGCTTGCGTAGACCGCATGCTTATGATCAATTTCGTTGCCTGCGTAGACCGCGTGCTCCACTTACATGTCTGTGCTTTCACAGCATTGTTATGCTTCCCACTTGCTTCGCGTTGTCACGCATTTTCAAATACATCAATTTGCATTGTACCTGTTAAGTTTGTTTTCTTTTCAGGCACGATATTGTATGTACGGTTCATTTAAGGCTGGTGCAACCAGACGAGCCGCACAGGTATTGTACGGTCTAGGAGACCTTAAATCCTTGGAAGGTGCAAAACCTTTGGCGTATTGATGTGCACAGTTCGTTCGCATTGTCGTGCGTCTCAAAGCCGCTTGTTGCCGCGCGTTCCATGCATCATGCATCGTAGAATAGTGCATTCGTCGTGCATTTCCACTGTAAATATTGCATTCCCATTTCCATTGCATAATTGTAGATATTCCAATGTTAGATTTCATGCATTCATTGCATCACCTTCCATCTATGGCTTGCGTCTTTCCATGTTGAGCTTGGTCTGGTATGTGCCCATACTTTTCACGTCAAAACATAGTTCAGTGGACCGTTCTATGTTAGCCGCGGCTTGTTCGTGTACATGCCTTTCCTAGGCAAGATTTGGTTTGGCTCGCGTGCCATATCCATTGCATTGTAGTTTGCATGCATTCATTGCATCACTTCCATCTATGGCTTGCGCCTTTCCATGTTGAGCTTGGTCTGGTATGTGCCCGTACTTCTCGTGTCAAAGCATAGTTCAGTGGACCGTTCTATGTTAGACGTGGCTTGTATGTGTACATGCCTTGCCTAGGCAAGATTTGGTTTGGCCCGCGTGCCATATCCATTGCCATTTCCCCAGCATTTTCATCATACATTACATTGTAGTGTAATTTTTGCATCCAGCATTAGGATCATTGTCTTTTCCCCAGCGGGTCGTTTCCCCACTTGTGTCAATCCCCCCCCAATACTTGCTCTTGCGTCTGTCTACATTACTCATAGTTCAGTTGACCGTTCTATGGTAGACAGACTTGTTACCTCCATCAATCTATTTGACATAGGTGTGGTTTCGGACCGCTCGTGATTGGATCATGATTCAATTGCTTTGCATATAGTTTGCATTATTTCAATTACATTGCATCTTCATTTGCATTGTTTATACATTGTTTTGTATACATTGCAAATCATTTTGCATCCACTTTTGCATTGTCATGCATGTTGCTAACGATATTGTACCTGTTGAGTTGTTTTCTTTGCAGGCACAATATTGTATGTACGGTTCATTTGAGGCTGGTGCAACTAGACGAGCGAGTGAGACGTATCGAGAATTACATAATTCTCTTACATCATTTCTGCATTGTAGTGTAGTTTGGTGTATGCTAGCTTAAAATTGTTGCATGTATGCTTCATTACAGCTTTCTTTGCATGATCATAAGTAATGTCCGGCTCTGTGCATTGTCTTGTATTTTGCCCCTGCCTTCGGGCGCATATCTTGTTTGTCTTGCATGTTTGTCTGAGTCTTTGGCCTTGTCGAAAATGGGTCGTCTCTGGGCTTTGACATTCACTCCCGTCATTGTTATGACTTTCGAGTTCTGTCAAAGAGGGGCAACTGTAGACACCCCATTTTTGACCGTCCTCAAGACTCCTCGTCCTCCGGGGTCATCTGCGCCTCCTCCTCCAATGCGGGCTGGACCCGAAACTGGACCTCAAACCAGGAATACCGAACGAAACCTGGGCGAGCTAGGGGTGGCGCCTCCCCCAGTAGATGGACCTGAGCGGCGGTCCACTCATCACTCCCGATGAAGAGAGAGATTCGTTTGAACACTCGTGATTATCCATGTTTGTGGTTCGTTTTGGAGTTCCCGGAGTCTCGGCTCGCGCGCCTTGCCCACGATCCCCGAACTCGCCTGTTTAGTGTCTGGTTTTGACCAAACACTTTTGTTTTTGCCTTAGAGGGGCAGGGAATGCCTTGTGAGACATCCCAATCACCACCGGCAGTTGGCTGAGGCCACCGGCTGGTCTTTTTCTTCCGCTCGGCAATTTTATTTGCCGTCGGCACACCTTTATTGCCGGTCGCATAATATGTTGCCGGTCGGCACTATTTTTGCCGGAATAGCTTTTTTGGGCAGCCGACCACTGTTCTCCACTTTATGGAGATATCTTTGTGCACTGTGATAGCTGGCACAACTCCTTTCCCCTCCATACACGTGTATGGAGGGATTCCCTCTAGCCAGACTTGTTGAATAGCTTTGCAAGAGGATCCTTATAAGAGGGAGGCTTTCCTCTTGGTTCTAGGTTAGAAAAACAGAAGCAAAAATCAGTCTTGAGAGATATAGATACATATTTATCTCTAATAGCTCTCTCCCTCTCCTTCTTGTGTGTGTTTCTTGGCCAAATGTGTGTTTTACCTTACTTTTGCACCATTACACACACCATTAACCTTAGTCCAAGATTGAGGGACTGGGGAGTTGTTTCTTGGAGTTTTGGACTGGTTTTGATTTCAAGAAGGAGGTTAGGGCATTTGTTCTTCAAGGTTCTTCAAGGTGAGCATTCTCCCTTTTATTCCCCCAAACTTGCATTGGTTTTCTACCTATTTTTTTATGGTTTTGGCTCTTGTGTATAACATAAAAAAGGCTCATATTTCCTGCTCTAACACTTTCATTAAGGTACTTTGTGGTTAGATTGCAAACTACCCTTTGGCCTTGTTGCCTATTTTGGTGCATTTGATAAGGTTTTGTTCACTTCCAGCATTTTGATCTTTTTGATCACCAAAAATCAGTGTATTTTAGTGTCAAAAAGTTGGTTTGAAGTCTTGCATGGGGGGGACACCCCTCTCCCTTTATGGTTTTGTTTCTTTGCTTTTTGGGCTCAAGAGGGTAGCATGTGTGCTTGTTGTTTCTTGGTTTCATTCCATCATTTTTTTAGGCATCCTTAGGTCATATATAATCTCTTTTTTTTGTCAAACTTGTGCCTCCTTGCAATGCTTGCAATACTTGTTTCGCATTGTTCTACTTTGCTTAAAAGTGGCACATCATGGTTAGGCATGATTTCTGTGAGAGTTGGCTTAGTCCATGAAGTCTCTTGTGTTGTTTTTCCATGTTTAGTTATTGGCTACCATTTTTCCATGCTTGACATGTTTGTTAGGGTTACTTGGTATTTAGCTTTAAAAGCTTGAGCATGATGGCCTCTAGCATATAATGTTTGTGATTACCCTCTTGGTTTTAATATCATCTAAGGACTTTTTTTTTATGTCCAAGAATCTATGCCTACATGTGTGCATGCATGGTCTTTTCATATCCTAAGGGTGTGTTTCTATGCCTAAGAATGAGCCTTGGTGTATTTGTTTCATGGGTTTATTTTAGTTGCCATATAGGAGTTTTTTTTTTTGGGGTCCTATCTTGCATGCATAAATTCTGTTTTTTACTGTTTTAATCATGCCATGAATGGCCAGTTGGTGGGGGTAAGTTGTCTCCTTTAGTGCCTAGCTTTGGGACCATAAGTTGCTTGTTTAGCATGAGTGGTTTGTTTATATCTTAAGCACTTTTGCCCACTGTTTTGAGAAGGAGAAGGGCCCTGCCCCTTTGCCACTTCAAGCCCTCTTGCATGCTTGCTCCATGTTTGTTGCATATTTGTTCCATTGAGCTTTTGTAGCACATCAATTCCATGGTCAATTTGCTCCATGTTTGCATCATGTTTGTATCTTGTGCGCTTGGTATCATAACATTTTGTCATGATAATTGCATTTGCTTGTTGTGTTTTATATCTTGGTGGCATGTTACATTTGAGGCTTGTGAACATTAGATGCATTGCATTTACTTGGTTTGGGGTGTCAAACCAAGTGCGGGAGTCAAGGACCATTCATACTTCAAGTGATGTATGTGCTTGATCCCCGTCATCGGACCTTTGACTCCAACTTGAATAGGCCCCGGTTTTCATGTTGTTTGTTGCATGCATTTTCATATCAAGTGGCAAATTCGTTCTTTGACCCCCATGTACCATTGATGGTTCAAGGATTGAAAGTCATGCTTCTTTGAGTCCAAATATGATAAGAAGTGGGACCATGCTTACATGTGTCCAAAAACTCCATGCTATGCACTGCCTGTCCTCTGTTTGCTGTCAAATTGTCTGTTGCAGGAGTTTCTGCCGACCGAGAATTTGGTGCCGACCGGCACTCATCTGGAGTGCCGATGAATCTGATAAAGTGCGACGGGAATTTTGGAGTGCCGGTGGCAATTCTGTCTGGCCGGTGGTGCTCTGCAGGATGCAAAGAGCTTGTTCCAGTACTTTGGAAATTTTCGAAAGACAAGGCAGTACAAACAGAGGCGACAAGAGTGTAGCACGGGTTTTCCGGCAGGACGGATTCGAGCATGCATCATCTGCGCGCCCTGAGGCAGAGGCTGTGGCCACCCTCCCTCATTCTTTTGTTTTCTTTTTTTTTTATTTATTAGGAAATTTTGTAATAATTTTATTGTTCATCGTTTTGGACTGTAATATTAATTCGAACCCTCTGAGTGAGGGTAACATGTAATAAGTGTGGGTGAGTTGGTGTATTCTTCCAATCCCCATTTCTTTCTTCCCTTTTATTTACCAAGCTTATGATGGTAGATTAGGATTTTTGAAATTAGCATACCTTATGATATGCATGCGTGCATTCATGCATCTGTTAACATGCACCGGGCTCGGTACAGCATGCTAACCGAATTCGTATTTTCAAATTCCAAAATTGAATACATGAATTAGTTGGTTGCATATCGTATGAATATCTAGGGTAACCGAGCCCTAATCTAGAATTGCACCTTGTATGTGTTGCATTAGGCAAAATAACATGAACTGGACACGCACATTTGCTAACTAGTTTATTGTTTTGGCACGGAGTACAATGTAAGTGGTTATGCTTTAGCATCCAACATGCGTGTGAATGTTACCATAAGAGTATGCTTGCCATGCGGCTAGAGTTTACATGAGATAAATTGCTTGATGCCTGTGGGTGGAGGTCAAACTGCTTAAATTGGGATAATGCGTTAAAACTATATTTGTTTTTAAGCCCACTAGATAGGGGAAAACCGTCTTTTCTAAAAAAGCCCACTTGAGGGTGGCAAAATCTGTATTTTAGCCTACTTACGAGTAGCAAACCATTTTCAAACAAACATGAAATGTTTTGTTCCAATTTGGGCGATTTGGTCTATACTTGTTTGCTGCGCGCACAACATAGTAATTCTAGGCTAATAACCGGGTTTAAGAACACGTAACGTTTTCAAACTCGATATCACGGTTAGTAGAGCTGGTCTTCGGACCGGGCGAAAGGGGGTGCTCATAGCTGACCTTCCGAACGTACCCAAGCTCCGAGCCGAGACAACTCCGGTGATGACGGACATGTTGGCCTTCGGCACCGAGTCAGGTGTTCCAAATCCCCATTTTAAAATATTTAGGTGGCGACTCTGTATTGGCAAAGCAGTCCATGTTTGGCAACTACTTTTTCAAAAATCTGTTTCTCCAAAACGATTTGCCAGATTTGGACTCTTTGGTTACAGATTAAGAACCGTGACACAAATCGAGAGTCCGAACTGTAGCATGAGGCCCACGGGCGCGTCTACAGTATGCGTGAAATACAGTGTAGCTGTGTGTTTGGGTGATTCAAGCCAGTGCAGTGTGTGTGCATGTGTCAGTCTCAACAGATATTAGTTGCCGTATGTTTACGATCAACTACAGTATACAGTATATCAGAGTTAAGCAGTTAAAGAGCATAACCAGCCACGGCAGTTTTGCATCCTGCATTGCGGAAAGTAAAGAAAGAAAGAAAAGTTACCTCGGAAACGCCGAGGACAGATGGGAGGTGGGCTCACGCAGTAGTAGTCGGGGGGCACGTGCCTATCAAGCTCTTGAACTGGCGTAGTCGTATAGGGAGCATCTCGTGAACCGCCGGCCTGTAGGTCTCCGGATTGAACGGCGGATGCGGAATGGAAGGGCTCGGCCTCGGGAATCCATCTCGTGCTCTGGAGGGGCTCCGCCTGGGGAAGATCGTCCGCCATCTCGAAGAAAATGCGAAAGTGGCCGGAAGATGAAAACCGGGCAAGAAGGCGAAAGTCAACAAAAGTCAAACCCCGAGAGGGTCGGAAAAGGCCGGAAAAGCTGGAGTGTGGAAAAAGCGCACGGGTATCGAGAAAAACTCGAGGGAAACAAGCCCCGAGTGGCAAAAATCGAGAAGAAACAACCGAAACGAAGTTTCGTTCGGTTGAAAAATGTCCGAAACGCGAAGGTGATCGCGAATCGAACGACGAAACGGGAGCTAGAACGCAAGAAAATGAGAGAATCGAGGGAGGGAACACTCTAGAGAGAGAGGGAGGTAATTTCGACCAAGGAGAAGTGAAAAAAATAGGGTTAGAAACCCTATTTTAAAGAACCCGTGCCGAATGACAAAAACTGCCCCGATACAGCAATTCTTTGCCGGTCGGCCCACTCTTTTGCCGGTCGGCAAAATATTGTGCCGATGGAATTGTATGATGGCCGTGGACGGCGGTGACTCATTTGATGGCCGGTGGACAATCCGGTGGCCTCCTACAGTGATTTTGGAGCCTCCTACACCCTTGTTTGAGTCATGTGTGGGGTCCAGGGACTTTAGTGCTCAAACAGTGCAAAACAGTGCATTTCCGACGCTCAACCGGCCTCTCGTTTTGACCTCGGGTCATGTCTTCAGTGCGTGGTACTCAAATTCGTGCAAGGTGTATCCTTTTCGTATCCTTTTGGCTTTACAAAACTCAAAAGTTGCCCCATGCGTATCGCATATCAATCGACCTGTCTTGTGCGCTGCGTTGTCCAAAACGCATCGCGCGGTTTTGCGCATCTCATTGCATTTTGCATGCATTCAATCAATTTCGTTACTTGCGTAGACCGCATGTTTTCCCTGCGTAGACCGCATGTTTTGATCGCGTAGACCACATGATTATTCAAATTTCATTACTTGCGTAGACCGCATGTTTTGCTTGTGTAGACCGCATGTTGTTCAATTCCATTACTTGCGCAGACCGCATGTTTTGCTTACGTAGACCGCATATTTGTTCAATTCATTACCTGCGTAGACCGCATGTTTTGCTTACGTAGACCGCATGTTCTATTGCGTAGGCCGCATATTTATAATCAATTTCATTACCTGCGTAGACCGCATGTTTTGATTGCATAGACCGCATGATTATTCAAATTTCATTACCTGCGTAGAGCGCATGTTTTGATTGCGTAGACCGCATGATTATTCAAATTTCATTACCTGCGTAGACCGCATGTTTTGCTTGCGTAGACCGCATATTTGTTCAATTCATTACCTGCGTAGATTACATGTTTGATTGCGTAGACCGATGTTTGTTCAATTTCATTACTGCGTAGACCGCATATTTCGCTTGCGTAGACCGCATGATTTCCTTGCGTAGACGCATGATTACCTGCGTAGACCGCATGATTTGCTCATTCAATTTCATGACTTGCGTAGACCGCATGTTCGGCTTGCGTAGACCGCATACTTATGTTCAATTTCATTGCTTGCGTAGACCGCATGCTTATGATCAATTTCGTTGCCTGCGTAGACCGCGTGCTCCACTTACATGTCTGTGCTTTCACAGCATTGTTATGCTTCCCACTTGCTTCGCGTTGTCACGCATTTTCAATACATCAATTTGCATTGTACCTGTTAAGTTTGTTTTCTTTTCAGGCACGATATTGTATGTACGGTTCATTTAAGGCTGGTGCAACCAGACGAGCCGCACAGGTATTGTACGGTTCTAGGAGACCTTAAATCCTTGAAGGTGCAAAACCTTTGGCGTATTGATGTGCACAGTTCGTTCGCATTGTCGTGCGTCTCAAAGCCGCTTGTTGCCGCGCGTTCCATGCATCATGCATCGTAGAATAGTGCATTCGTCGTGCATTTCCACTGTAAATATTGCATTCCCATTTCCATTGCATAATTGTAGATATTCCAAATGTTGATTTCAATGCATTCATTGCATCACCTTCCATCTATGGCTTGCGTCTTTCCATGTGAGCTTGGTCTGGTATGTGCCCATACTTTTCACGTCAAACATAGTTCAGTGGACCGTTCTATGTTAGCCGCGGCTTGTTCGTGTACATGCTTTCCTAGGCAAGATTTGGTTTGGCTCGCGTGCCATATCCATTGCATTGTAGTTTGCATGCATTCATTGCATCACTTCCATCTATGGTTGCGCCTTTCCATGTTTGAGCTTGGTCTGGTATGTGCCCGTACTTCTCGTGTCAAAGCATAGTTCAGTGGACCGTTCTATGTTAGACGTGGCTTGTATGTGTACATGCCTTGCCTAGGCAAGATTTGGTTTGGCCCGCGTGCCATATCCATTGCCATTTCCCCAGCATTTTCATCATACATTACATTGTAGTGTAATTTTTTGCATCCAGCATTAGGATCATTGTCTTTTCCCCAGCGGGTCGTTTCCCCACTTGTGTCAATCCCCCCAATACTTGCTCTTGGCTGTCTACATTACTCATAGTTCAGTTGACCGTTCTATGGTAGACAGACTTGTTACCTCCATCAATCTATTTGACATAGGTGTGGTTTCGAACCGCTCGTGATTGGATCATGATTCAATTGCTTTGCATATAGTTTGCATTATTTCAATTACATTGCATTCATTTGCATTGTTTATACATTGTTTTGTATACATTGCAAATCATTTTGCATCCACTTTTGCATTGTCATGCATGTTGCTAACGATATTGTACCTGTTGAGTTGTTTTCTTTGCAGGCACAATATTGTATGTACGGTTCATTTGAGGCTGGTGCAACTAGACGAGCGAGTGAGACGTATCGAGAATTACATAATTCTCTTACATCATTTCTGCATTGTAGTGTAGTTTGGTGTATGCTAGCTTAAATTGTTGCATGTATGCTTCATTACAGCTTCTTTGCATGATCAAAGTAATGTCCGGCTCTGTGCATTGTCTTGTATTTTGCCCCTGCCTTCGGGCGCATATCTTGTTTGTCTTGCATGTTTGTCTGAGTCTTTGGCCTTGTCGAAAATGGGTCGTCTCTGGGCTTTGACATTCACTCCCGTCATTGTTATGACTTTCGAGTTCTGTCAAAGAGGGGCAACTGTAACACCCATTTTTGACCGTCCTCAAGACTTGGACGTCACCGTTTGGCACCCGGTGATCATCCATGTTGTGTTCGTTTGGAGTTCCCGGAGGTGTCGGCTACGCGCCTTGCCTCAGGATCTCCGAACTCGACTGTTTAGTGTCTGGTTTTTGCACCAAGCACTTGTGTTTTGCCTTGGAGGGGCAGGGAATGCCTTGTGAGGCATCCCCACACATCACCGGCCATGGCCAGAGGCCACCGGCTGGTGTTTTGTTGCCATCGGCAATGTATATTGCCGGTCGGCATTCTTTGTTGCGGTCGGCAGTCCATTTTGTCAAAATGGCTATTTTGAGCAGTCGACTACTGTTCATTGCTGCTTTTGCAGATATTTTAGTACAGCTTTCTTGCATTTGGCTCCCCTC